>JAJLRB010001224.1:0-88634 GCA_020976825.1 Odocoileus hemionus | reverse complement strand
ACCTAGGCCTTTCTCTAGTGACTCCACATGGGACTCAGACATCCCTTTCACCTTGTGAGATGAAAGAGGAGCCTGTATTCAAGCCACTGAAAGGAAACCCAGCCTCCTTTCGAGTCAGGGCTTCTCGGTGTATATTCCACTTGAGGCAGCAAACTCAGGGTCCCTCCCTCACAACTACTGCTGAGAGAGGCCTCTTTGAGAGGGCTTGTGGAAAGTTGGCATACTTCTTGAGTCTAAGCCAGGCAATCAGCTCTCATCTCCAGGCAATTTGGGGTCCACTGAGCATACCTGGAGTTGCTCTGCTGAACTTGGTATTCCTCTAGGCTTGGCACGTTGTTCTCGGGGAACCTCTGGAGTTTCCTAAAAGAAGTCAAGCCACTGGTCGTGTTTGATGGGGAACAGGGGATGGCTCTGGAGTCAAGGCAGGGGAATCCTGCCTCATCTCGAGTTGATTTGGGGTACATGGAACTCCTTCGGGATGCTTGTGTGACCTCAGTTTCCCTTCTCTACTTGTGACAGTGATCTTGCGGACTGTCTCGAGATCCATCAAGCAAGTCGAGGCTCCTTACATGTTTCATGGGGATCAAGGGATTGCTCTGCATGCAGTGCAGGGGAATCGGGCCTATCTCGCTTTGAGGGGGAAGTGTCATGGTTTTTTTCGAGTTGCGGTCGGGGACCTGAGGTATAAACTCGAGTTACGGCAGGGATGGCCCTTCAACACTCGTGTTTTCCCAGCAACGTCAGGACTCCTGTCGAGTTACGAGGGACACCTCAGGAATATCTTCGAGGATTGGCAGGGCCAAAGGGACGCTTCTCGAGGTGAGGCGGGAGACCCAGTGTCCCTTTCCAGTAGCCACAGGGATATTGGATTCCTGTCAATGTTCAAGAGGAGTCAGGCATCGTCACCTTTTGAAGCAGTGAACTCTGCGTGCCGCTCGAGGTGTCAAAAGCATGTGAGTCATTCCGTCGAAAGGAGTCGGGGACCTAGGCTTTCTCTAGGGACTCCACTGGGGATTCAGACATCCCTTCACCTTGTGAGATGAAAGATGAGCCTGTATTCAAGCCACTGTAAGGAAACCCAGCCTCCTTTCGAGTCAGGGCTTCTCGGTGTATATTCACTTGAGGCAGCAAAGCTCAGGGTCCCTCCCTCACACCTACTGCTGAGAGCAGCCTCCCCTTGAGGGGCTTGTGGAAAGTAGGCAGTCCTTCTTGAGTCTAAGCCAGGCAATCAGCTCTCATCTCCAGGCAATTTGGGGTCCAAGGAACATTCCTCGAGTTGCTCTGCTGAACTTGGTATTCCTCTAGGCTTGGCACGTTTTTCTCTGGGAACTCTGGAGTTGCCTAAAGGAAGTCAAGCCACTGGTCGTGTTTGATGTGGAACGCGAGATGGCTCTCGAGTCAAGGCAGGGGAATCGGCCTCATCTCGAGTTGATTTGTAGTACATGGAGCTCCTTCGCGATGCTGGTGTGACCTCAGGGTCCCTCTGTACTTGTGACAGTGTTCTTGCGGATTGTCTCGAGATCCATCAAACAAGTAGAGGCTCCTTACATGTTTCATGGGGATCACGGGATTGCTCTGCATGCAGTGCCAGGGAATCGTGCCTCATCTCGCTTTGAGGGGGAAGTCTCATGGTTTTTTCTCGAGTTGCGGTGCGGGGACCTGGGTTATATTCTCGAGATACGGAGGGGGATGGCCCTTCAACACAGTCGTGTTTCTCCAGCGACGTCAGGACTCCTGTCGAATTACGAGGGATCCCTCAGGAATATCTTTCGAGGCTTGGCAGGGCCAAAGGGACTCTTCTCGAGGTGAGGCGGGGGACCCAGGGTCCCTTTCCAGTAGCTCAGGGATATGGGGATTCCTCTCAATGTTCAAGAGGAGTCAGGCATCGTCACCTTTTGAAGCAGTGAACTCTGCGTGCCGCTCAAGGTGTCAAAGGCATGTGAGGCATTCCGTCGAAAGGAGTCGGGGACCTAGGCCTTTCTCTAGGGACTCCACAGGGGATTCAGTACATCCCTTCACCTTGTGAGATGATAGAGGAGCCTGTATTCAAGTCACTGTAAGGAAACCCAGCCTCCTTTCGAGTCAGGGCTTCTCGGTGTATATTCCACTTGAGGCAGCAAACTCAGGGTCCCTCCCTCACACCTACTGCTGAGAGAAGCCTTCTTTAGAGGGGCTTGTGGAAAGTAGGCATCCTTCTTGAGTCTAAGCCAGGCAATCAGCTCTCATCTCCAGGCAATTTGGGGTCCACGGAGCATTTCTCGAGTGGCTCTATGAACTTGTATTCCTCTAGACTTGGCACGTTTTTCTCGGGGAACCTCTGGAGTTGCCTAAAGGAAGTCAAGCCACTGTCGTGTTTGATGGGGAACGGGGGATGGCTCTGGAGTCAAGGCAGGGGAATCCTGCCTCATCTCGAGTTGATGTGGGGGTACATGGAGCTCCTTCGTGGATGCTTGTGTGACCTCAGAGTCCCTCTCTACTTGTGACAGTGTTCTTGCGGATTGTCTCGAGATCCATCAAGCAAGTCGAGGCTCCTTACATGTTTCATGGGGATCACGGGATTGCTCTGCATGCAGTGCAGGGAATCGGGCCTCATCTCGCTTTGAGGGGAAGTCTCATGGTTTTTTCGAGTTGCGGTGGGGACCAGGGGTATATTATCGAGTTATGGCGGGGATGGCCCTTCAAGACACTCGTGTTTGTCAGCAACGTCAGGACTCCTGTCTAGTTATGAGGGACACCTCAGGAATCTCTTCGAGGCTTGGCAGGGCCAAAGGGACGCTTCTCGAGTGAGGCGGGGAGACCCAGGGTCCCTTTCCAGTAGCCACAGGGATATTGGGATTCCTGTCAATGTTCAAGAGGAGTCAGGCATCGTCACCTTTTGAAGCAGTGAACTCTGCGTGCCGCTCGAGGTGTCAAAGGCATGTGAGGCATTCCGTCGAAAGGAGTCGGGGACCTAGGCCTTTCTCTAGTGACTCCACATGGGGATTCAGACATCCCTTCACCTTGTGAGATGAAAGAGAGCCTGTATTCAAGCCACTGCAAGGAAACCCGGCCTCCTTTAAAGTCAGGGCTTCTCGGTGTATATTCCACTTGAGGCATAAAACTCAGGGTCCCTCCCTCACACCTACTGCTGAGAGAAGCCCCCCCTTGAGGGGCTTGTGGAAAGTTGGCATATGTCTTGAGTCTAAGCCAGGCAATCAGCTCTCATCTCCAGGCAATTTGGGGTCCACGGAGCATTTCTCAGTTGCTCTGCTGAACTTGGTATTCCTCTAGGCTTGGCACGTTTTTCTCGGGGAACCTCTGGAGTTTCCTAAAGAAAAGTCAAGCCACTGGTCGTGTTTGATGGGAATCGGGGATGGCTCTGGAGTCAAGGCAGGGAAATCGGGCCTCATCTCGAGTTGATTTGGGGTACATGGAGCTCCTTCGTGATGCTTGTGTGACCTCAGGGTTCCCTCTCTACTTGTGACAGTGATCTTGGGGATTGTCTCGAGATCCATCAAGCAAGTCGAGGCTCCTTACATGTTTCATGGGAATCACGGGATTGCTCTGCATGCATTGAAGGGGAATCGGGCCTCATCTCGCTTTGGGGGGGAAGTCTCATGGTTTTTTCTCGAGTTGCGGCGGGGACCTGGGTATATATACTCGAGTTACGGAGGGGATGGCCCTTCAACACTCGTGTTTCCCCAGCAACGTCAGGACTCCTGTCGAGTTACGAGGGACACCTCAGGAATCTCTTCGAGGCTTGGCAGGGCCAAAGGGACTCTTCTTGAGGTGAGGCGGGAGACCCAGGGTCCCTTTCCAGTAGCTCAGGGATATGGGGATTCCTCTCAATGTTCAAGAGGAGTCAGGCATCGTCACCTTTTGAAGCAGTGAACTCTGCGTGCCGCTCGAGGTGTCAAAGGCATGTGAGGCATTCCATCGAAAGGAGTCGGGGACCTAGGCTTTCTCTAGGGACTCCACAGGGGATTCAACATCCCTTCACCTTGTGAGATGATAGAGAGCCTGTATTCAAGTCACTGTAAGGAAACCCAGCCTCCTTTCGAGTCAGGGCTTCTCGGTGTATATTCCACTTGAGGCAGCAAACTCAGGGTCCCTCCCTCACACCTACTGCTGAGAGAAGCCTCTCTTGAGGGGATTGTGGAAAGTAGGCATCCTTCTTGAGTCTAAGCCAGGCAATCAGCTCTCATCTCCAGGCAATTTGGGGTCCAAGGAACATTCCTCGTGTTGCTCTGCTGAACTTGGTATTTCTCTAGGCTTGGCACGTTTTTCTCTGGGAAGCTCTGGAGATGCCTAAAGGAAGTCAAACCACTGTCGTGCTTGATGTGGAACGCGAGATGGCTCTCGAGTCAAGGCAGGGAAATCAGGCCTCATATTGTGTTGATTTGTAGTACATGGAGCTCCTTGGCCATGCTGGTGTGACCTCAGGGTCCCTCTGTACTTGTGACAGTCTTCTTGCGGATTGTCTCGAGATCCATCAAACAAGTAGAGGCTCCTTACATGTTTCATGGGATCACGTGATTGCTCTGCATGCAGTGCAGAGAATGGTGCCTCATCTCGCTTTGAGGGGAAAGTGTCATGTTTTTTCTCGAGTTGCGGTGCGGACCTGGGTTATATTCTCGAGATACGGTGGGGATGGCACTTAAACAGTCGTGTTTCTCCAGCGACGTCAGGACTCCTGTCGAATTACGAGGGATCCCTCAGGAATATTTTCGAGGCTTGGCAGGGCCAAAGGGACACTTCTCGAGGTGAGGCGGGGACCAAGGGACCCTTTCCAGTAGCTCAGGGATATGGGGATTCCTGTCAATGTTCAAGAGGGTCAGGTATCGTCACCTTTTGAAGCAGTGAACTCTGCGTGCCGCTCAACGTGTCAAAGGCATGTGAGGCATTCCGTCGAAAGGAGTCGGGGACCTAGGGCTTTCTCTAGGGACTCCACAGGGGATTCAGTCATCCCTTCACCTTGTGAGATGATAGAGGAGCCTGTATTCAAGTCACTGTAGGAAACCCAGGCCTCCTTTCGAGTCAGGGCTTCTCAGTGTATATTCCACTTGAGGCAGCAAACTCAGGGTCCCTCCCTCACACCTACTGCTGAGAGAAGCCTTCGCTAGAAGGGCTTGTGGAAAGTAGGCATCCTTCTTGTTTCTAAGCCAGGCAATCAGCTCTCATCTCCAGGCAATTTGGGTTCCATGAATCATTTCTCGACTGGCTGTATGAACTTAGTATCCCTCTAGACATGGCACGTTGTTCTCAGGGAATCTCTTTAGTTGCATAAAGGTAGTCAAGCCACTGTCGTGTTCGATGGGGAATGGGGGATGGGGCTGGAGTCAAGGCAGGGGAATCAGGCCTCATCTCGACTTGATGTGGGGTACATGGAGCTCCTTCGTGGTGCTTGTGTGACCTCAGAGTCCCTCTCTAATTGTGACAGTGTTCTTGCAGATTGTCTGGAGATCCATCAAGCAAGTCGAGGTCCTTACATGTTTCATGGGGATCACGGGATTACTCTGCATGCATTGCAGGGAATCGGGCCTCATCTCGCTTTGAGGGGGAAGTCTCATTGTTTTTCTCAAGTTGCGGCGGGGGGGACCAGGGGTATATTATCGAGTTATGGCGGGGATGGCCCTTCAAGAATCGTGATAGTGCAGCAACGTCATGACTCCTGTCTAGTTATGAAGGACACCTCAGGAATCTCTTCGAGGCTTGGCAGGGCCAAAGGGACGCTTCTCGATGTGAGGCAGGAGACCCAACGTCCCTTTCCAGTAGCCACAGGGATATTGGGATTCCTCTCAATGTTCAAGAGGAGTCAGCCATCGTCACCTTTTGAAGCAGTGAACTCTGCGTGCTTCTCGAGGTGTCAAAGGCATGTGAGTAATTCCATCGAAAGGAGTCGGGGTCTTAGGGTTTCTCTAGTGACTCCACTGGGGATTCGGACATCCCTTCACCTTGTAAGATGAAAGATGAGCCTGTATTCAAGCCACTGCAAGGAAACCCGGCCTCCTTTAAAGTCTTGGATTCTCGGTGTATATTCCACTTGAGGCATAAAACTCAGGGTCCCTTCCTCACACCTACTGATGAGAGAAGCCCCCCCTTGAGGGGCTTGTGGAAAGTTGGCATATGTCTTGGGTCTAAGCCAGGCAATCAGCTCTCAATTCCAGGCAATTTGCGTTCCACGGAGCATTTCTCATGTTGCTCTGCTGAACTTGGTATTCCTCTAGGCTTGTCAGGTTGTTCTCGCGGAACCTCTAGAGTTACCTAAAGAAAGTCAAGCCACTGGTCGTGTTTGCTGGGAATCGGAGTACTGCTCAGGAGTCAAATAAAGGGAAGCGGGCCTCATCTCAAGTTCATTTGGGGTACATGGAGCCCCTTCGTGATGCTTGTGTGACCTGAGGGTTCCTCTCTACTTGTGACAGTTTTCTTGGGGATTGTCTCGAGGTCCATCAAGCAAGTCGAGGCTTCTTACATGTTTCATGCGAATCACGGGATTGGTCTGCATGCATTGAAGGGGAATCGGGCCTCATCTCGCTTTGGGCGGGAAGTCTCATGTTTTTTCTTGAGTTGCGGCGGGGACCTGGGGTATATACTCGAGTTACGGAGGGGATGGCCCTTCAACACTCGTGTTTCCCCAGAGACATCAGGACTCCTGTCGAGTTACGAGGGACACCTCAGGAATCTCTGCGAGGCTTGGCAGGGCCAAAGGGACTCTTCTTGAGGTGAGGCGGGAGACCCAGGGTCACTTTCCAGTAGCTCAGGGATATGGGGATTCCTCTCAATGTTCAAGAGGAGTCAGGCATCGTCATCTTTTGACAAAGTGAACTCTGCCTGCCGCTCGAGGTGTCAAAGGCGTGTGAGGCATTCCATCGAAAGGAGTCGGGGACCTAGGCCTATTTCTATGGACTCCACAGGGGATTGAAACATTCCTTCAACTTGTGAGATGATAGAGTATCCTGTATTCAAGTCACTGTAAGGAAACACAGCCTCCTTTCTAGTCAGGGCTTCTCGGTGTATATTCCACTTGAGAGGCAGCAAACTCAGGGTCCCTCCCTCACAACTACTGTTGAGAGAAGCCATCTCTTGAGGGGATTGTGGAAAGTAGGCATCCTTCTTGAGTCTAGGCCAGGCAATCAGCTCTCATCTCCAGGCAATTTGGGGTCCACGGAGCATTCCTCCAGTGGCTCTATGAACTTGGTATTCCTCTAGACTTGGCACGTTTTTCTCGGGGAACCTCTGGAGTTGCCTAAAGGAAGTCAAGCCACTGTCGAGTTTGATGTGGAACGTGGGATGGCTCTGGAGTCAAGCCAGGGGTATTGGGACTTATCTCGAGTTGATTGGGGGCACATGGAGCTCCTTCGCGATACTGGTGTAACCTCAGAGTCCCTCGGTACTGGTGACAGTTTTCTTGAGGATTGTCTCGAGATACATCAGGCAAGTGGAGGCTCCTAACATGTTTCTTGGGGGTCACGGGATTGCTCTGCATGCAGTGCAGGAGAGTCGTTCCTCATCTCGCTTTGAGGGGGAGTCTCATGGTTACTTTCGAGTTGCGGTGCGTACCTGGGGTATATTCTCGAGATACGGCGGGGATGGCCCTTCAACACTCGTGTTTGTCCAGTGACGTCAGGACACCTGTCTTCTTATGAGGGAAACCTCAGGAATCTCTTCGAGGCTTGGTATGGCCAAAGGGACGCTTCTCGAAGTGAGGCGGGAGAACCAGGGTCCCTTTGCATTAGCCACATGGACATTGGGATTCTTGTGAATGTTCAAGAGGAGTCAGGCATCGTCAGCTTTTGAAGCAGTGAACTCTGCCTGCCGCTCATGGTGTCAAAGGTCTGTGAGGCATTCCGTTGAAAGGAGTCGGTTACCTAGGCCTTTCTCTAGTGACTCCACATGGGACTCAGACAACCGTTCACCTTGTGAGATGAAAGAGGAGCCTGTATTCAAGCCACTGAAAGGAAACGCGGCCTCCTTTTGAGTCAGGCCTTCTCGGTGTATATTCCAATTGAGGCAACAAATTCAGGGTCCCTCCCTCACAACTACTGCTGAGAGAGGCCTCTTTGAGGGGCTTGTGGAAAGTTGACATAAGTCTTGAGTCTAAGCCAGGCCATCAACTCTCATCTCCAGGCAATTTGGGGTCCACTGAGCATACGTGGAGCTGCTCTGCTGAACTTGGTATTCCTCTAGGCTTGGCACGTTTTTCTCGGGGGACCTCTGGAGTTTCCTAAAAGAAGTCAAGCCACTGGTCGTGTTTGATGGGGAACAGGGGATGGCTCTGGAGTCAAGGCAGGGAAATCCTGCCTCATATCGAGTTGAATTGGGGTACATGGAACTCCTTCGGGATGCTTGTGTGACCTCAGTTTCCCTCTTTACTTGTGACAGTGATCTTGTGGACTGTCTCGAGATCCATCAATCAAGTCGAGGCTCCTTATATGTTTCATGGGGATCAAGGGATTGCTGTGCATGCAGTGCAGGGGAATCGGGACTAATCTCGCTTTGATGGGGGAAGTGTCATGGTTTTTCTCGAGTTGCGTCGGGGACCTGACGTATAAACTCGAGTTACGGCAGGGATGGCCCTTCAACACTCCTGTTTTCCCAGCAACGTCAGGACTCCTGTCGAGTTACGAGGGACACCTCAGGAATATCTTCGAGGATAGGCAGGGCCAAAGGGACGCTTCTCGAGGTAACACGTGAGACCCAGTGTCCCTTTCCAGTAGCCACAGGGATTTTGAGATTCCTGTCAATGTTCAAGAGGAGTCAGGCATCGTCACCTTTTGAAGCAGTGAACTCTGCGTGCTGCTCGAGGTGTCAAAAGCATGTGAGTCATTCCGTCGAAAGGAGTCGGGGACCTATGGCTTTCTCTAGGGACTCCACTGGGGATTCAGACATCCCTTCACCTTGTGAGATGAAAGATGAGCCTGTATTCAAGCCACTGTAAGGAAACCCAGCATCCTTTCGAGTCAGGGCTTCTCAGTGTATTATCCACTTGAGGCAGCAAGCTCAGGGTCCCTCCCTCACACACCTACTGCTGAGAGCAGCCTCCCCTTGAGGGGCTTGTGGAAAGTAGGAGTCCTTCTTGAGTCTAAGCCAGGCAATCAGCTCTCATCTCCAGGCAATTTGGGGTCCAAGGAACATTCCTCGTGTTGCTCTGCTGAACTTGGTATTTCTCTAGGCTTGGCACGTTTTTCTCTGGGAAGCTCTGGAGATGCCTAAAGGAAGTCAAACCACTGGTCGTGCTTGATGTGGAACGCGAGATGGCTCTCGAGTCAAGGCAGGGAAATCAGGCCTCATATTGTGTTGATTTGTAGTACATGGAGCTCCTTGGCCATGCTGGTGTGACCTCAGGGTCCCTCTGTACTTGTGACAGTCTTCTTGCGGATTGTCTCGAGATCCATCAAACAAGTAGAGGCTCCTTACATGTTTCATGGGGATCACGTGATTGCTCTGCATGCAGTGCCAGAGAATGGTGCCTCATCTCGCTTTGAGGGGAAAGTGTAATGTTTTTTCTCGAGTTGCGGTGCGGACCTGGGTTATATTCTCGAGATACGGTGGGGATGGCACTTAAACAGTCGTGTTTCTCCAGCGACGTCAGGACTCCTGTCGAATTACGAGGGATCCCTCAGGAATATTTTCGAGGCTTGGCAGGGCCAAAGGGACACTTCTCGAGGTGAGGCGGGGGACCAAGGGACCCTTTCCAGTAGCTCAGGGATATGGGGATTCCTGTCAATGTTCAAGAGGGGTCAGGTATCGTCACCTTTTGAAGCAGTGAACTCTGCGTGCCGCTCAACGTGTCAAAGGCATGTGAGGCATTCCGTCGAAAGGAGTCGGGGACCTAGGGCTTTCTCTAGGGACTCCACAGGGGATTCAGTCATCCCTTCACCTTGTGAGATGATAGAGGAGCCTGTATTCAAGTCACTGTAGGAAACCCAGCCTCCTTTCGAGTCAGGGCTTCTCAGTGTATATTCCACTTGAGGCAGCAAACTCAGGGTCCCTCCCTAACACCTACTGCTGAGAGAAGCCTTCGCAAGAAGGGCTTGTGGAAAGTAGGCATCCTTCTTGTTTCTAAGCCAGGCAATCAGCTCTCATCTCCAGGCAATTTGGGTTCCATGAATCATTTCTCGACTGGCTGTATGAACTTAGTATCCCTCTAGACATGGCACGTTGTTCTCAGGGAATCTCTTTAGTTGCATAAAGGTAGTCAAGCCACTGTCGTGTTCGATGGGGAATGGGGGATGGGGCTGGAGTCAAGGCAGGGGAATCAGGCCTCATCTCGACTTGATGTGGGGTACATGGAGCTCCTTCGTGGTGCTTGTGTGACCTCAGAGTCCCTCTCTAATTGTGATAGTGTTCTTGCAGATTGTCTGGAGATCCATCAAGCAAGTCGAGGTCCTTACATGTTTCCTGGGGATCACGGGATTACTCTGCATGCATTGCAGGGAATCGGGCCTCATCTCGCTTTGAGGGGTAAGTCTCATTGTTTTTCTCAAGTTGCGGCGGGGACCAGGGGTATATTATCGAGTTATGGCGGGGATGGCCCTTCAAGAATCGTGATAGTGCAGCAACGTCATGACTCCTGTCTAGTTATGAAGGACACCTCAGGAATCTCTTCGAGGCTTGGCAGGGCCAAAGGGACGCTTCTCGATGTGAGGCAGGAGACCCAACGTCCCTTTCCAGTAGCCACAGGGATATTGGGATTCCTCTCAATGTTCAAGAGGAGTCAGCCATCGTCACCTTTTGAAGCAGTGAACTCTGCGTGCTTCTCGAGGTGTCAAAGGCATGTGAGTAATTCCATCGAAAGGAGTCGGGGTCTTAGGGTTTCTCTAGTGACTCCACTGGGGATTCGGACATCCCTTCACCTTGTAAGATGAAAGATGAGCCTGTATTCAAGCCACTGCAAGGAAACCCGGCCTCCTTTAAAGTCTTGGATTCTCGGTGTATATTCCACTTGAGGCATAAAACTCAGGGTCCCTTCCTCACACCTACTGATGAGAGAAGCCCCCCCTTGAGGGGCTTGTGGAAAGTTGGCATATGTCTTGGGTCTAAGCCAGGCAATCAGCTCTCAATTCCAGGCAATTTGCGTTCCACGGAGCATTTCTCATGTTGCTCTGCTGAACTTGGTATTCCTCTAGGCTTGTCAGGTTGTTCTCGCGGAACCTCTAGAGTTACCTAAAGAAAGTCAAGCCACTGGTCGTGTTTGCTGGGAATCGGAGTACTGCTCAGGAGTCAAATAAAGGGAAGCGGGCCTCATCTCAAGTTCATTTGGGGTACATGGAGCCCCTTCGTGATGCTTGTGTGACCTGAGGGTTCCTCTCTACTTGTGACAGTTTTCTTGGGGATTGTCTCGAGGTCCATCAAGCAAGTCGAGGCTTCTTACATGTTTCATGCGAATCACGGGATTGGTCTGCATGCATTGAAGGGGAATCGGGCCTCATCTCGCTTTGGGCGGGAAGTCTCATGTTTTTTTTCTTGAGTTGCGGCGGGGACCTGGGGTATATACTCGAGTTACGGAGGGGATGGCCCTTCAACACTCGTGTTTCCCCAGAGACATCAGGACTCCTGTCGAGTTACGAGGGACACCTCAGGAATCTCTGCGAGGCTTGGCAGGGCCAAAGGGACTCTTCTTGAGGTGAGGCGGGAGACCCAGGGTCACTTTCCAGTAGCTCAGGGATATGGGGATTCCTCTCAATGTTCAAGAGGAGTCAGGCATCGTCATCTTTTGACAAAGTGAACTCTGCCTGCCGCTCGAGGTGTCAAAGGCGTGTGAGGCATTCCATCGAAAGGAGTCGGGGACCTAGGCCTATTTCTATGGACTCCACAGGGGATTGAAACATTCCTTCAACTTGTGAGATGATAGAGTATCCTGTATTCAAGTCACTGTAAGGAAACACAGCCTCCTTTCTAGTCAGGGCTTCTCGGTGTATATTCCACTTGAGGCAGCAAACTCAGGGTCCCTCCCTCACAACTACTGTTGAGAGAAGCCATCTCTTGAGGGGATTGTGGAAAGTAGGCATCCTTCTTGAGTCTAGGCAGGCAATCAGCTCTCATCTCCAGGCAATTTGGGGTCCACGGAGCATTCCTCCAGTGGCTCTATGAACTTGGTATTCCTCTAGACTTGGCACGTTTTTCTCGGGGAACCTCTGGAGTTGCCTAAAGGAAGTCAAGCCACTGTCGAGTTTGATGTGGAACGTGGGATGGCTCTGGAGTCAAGCCAGGGGTATTGGGACTTATCTCGAGTTGATTGGGGGCACATGGAGCTCCTTCGCGATACTGGTGTAACCTCAGAGTCCCTCGGTACTGGTGACAGTTTTCTTGAGGATTGTCTCGAGATACATCAGGCAAGTGGAGGCTCCTAACATGTTTCTTGGGGGTCACGGGATTGCTCTGCATGCAGTGCAGGAGAGTCGTTCCTCATCTCGCTTTGAGGGGGAAGTCTCATGGTTACTTTCGAGTTGCGGTGCGTACCTGGGGTATATTCTCGAGATACGGCGGGGATGGCCCTTCAACACTCGTGTTTGTCCAGTGACGTCAGGACACCTGTCTTCTTATGAGGGAAACCTCAGGAATCTCTTCGAGGCTTGGTATGGCCAAAGGGACGCTTCTCGAAGTGAGGCGGGAGAACCAGGGTCCCTTTGCATTAGCCACATGGACATTGGGATTCTTGTGAATGTTCAAGAGGAGTCAGGCATCGTCAGCTTTTGAAGCAGTGAACTCTGCCTGCCGCTCATGGTGTCAAAGGTCTGTGAGGCATTCCGTTGAAAGGAGTCGGTTACCTAGGCCTTTCTCTAGTGACTCCACATGGGACTCAGACAACCGTTCACCTTGTGAGATGAAAGAGGAGCCTGTATTCAAGCCACTGAAAGGAAACGCGGCCTCCTTTTGAGTCAGGCCTTCTCGGTGTATATTCCAATTGAGGCAACAAATTCAGGGTCCCTCCCTCACAACTACTGCTGAGAGAGGCCTCTTTGAGGGGCTTGTGGAAAGTTGACATAAGTCTTGAGTCTAAGCCAGGCCATCAACTCTCATCTCCAGGCAATTTGGGGTCCACTGAGCATACGTGGAGCTGCTCTGCTGAACTTGGTATTCCTCTAGGCTTGGCACGTTTTTCTCGGGGGACCTCTGGAGTTTCCTAAAAGAAGTCAAGCCACTGGTCGTGTTTGATGGGGAACAGGGGATGGCTCTGGAGTCAAGGCAGGGAAATCCTGCCTCATATCGAGTTGAATTGGGGTACATGGAACTCCTTCGGGATGCTTGTGTGACCTCAGTTTCCCTCTTTACTTGTGACAGTGATCTTGTGGACTGTCTCGAGATCCATCAATCAAGTCGAGGCTCCTTATATGTTTCATGGGGATCAAGGGATTGCTGTGCATGCAGTGCAGGGGAATCGGGACTAATCTCGCTTTGATGGGGGAAGTGTCATGGTTTTTCTCGAGTTGCGTCGGGGACCTGACGTATAAACTCGAGTTACGGCAGGGATGGCCCTTCAACACTCCTGTTTTCCCAGCAACGTCAGGACTCCTGTCGTCGAGTTACGAGGGACACCTCAGGAATATCTTCGAGGATAGGCAGGGCCAAAGGGACGCTTCTCGAGGTAACACGTGAGACCCAGTGTCCCTTTCCAGTAGCCACAGGGATTTTGAGATTCCTGTCAATGTTCAAGAGGAGTCAGGCATCGTCACCTTTTGAAGCAGTGAACTCTGCGTGCTGCTCGAGGTGTCAAAAGCATGTGAGTCATTCCGTCGAAAGGAGTCGGGGACCTATGGCTTTCTCTAGGGACTCCACTGGGGATTCAGACATCCCTTCACCTTGTGAGATGAAAGATGAGCCTGTATTCAAGCCACTGTAAGGAAACCCAGCATCCTTTCGAGTCAGGGCTTCTCAGTGTATTATCCACTTGAGGCAGCAAGCTCAGGGTCCCTCCCTCACACCTACTGCTGAGAGCAGCCTCCCCTTGAGGGGCTTGTGGAAAGTAGGAGTCCTTCTTGAGTCTAAGCCAGGCAATCAGCTCTCATCTCCAGGCAATTTGGGGTCCAAGGAACATTCCTCGTGTTGCTCTGCTGAACTTGGTATTTCTCTAGGCTTGGCACGTTTTTCTCTGGGAAGCTCTGGAGATGCCTAAAGGAAGTCAAACCACTGGTCGTGCTTGATGTGGAACGCGAGATGGCTCTCGAGTCAAGGCAGGGAAATCAGGCCTCATATTGTGTTGATTTGTAGTACATGGAGCTCCTTGGCCATGCTGGTGTGACCTCAGGGTCCCTCTGTACTTGTGACAGTCTTCTTGCGGATTGTCTCGAGATCCATCAAACAAGTAGAGGCTCCTTACATGTTTCATGGGGATCACGTGATTGCTCTGCATGCAGTGCCAGAGAATGGTGCCTCATCTCGCTTTGAGGGGAAAGTGTAATGTTTTTTCTCGAGTTGCGGTGCGGACCTGGGTTATATTCTCGAGATACGGTGGGGATGGCACTTAAACAGTCGTGTTTCTCCAGCGACGTCAGGACTCCTGTCGAATTACGAGGGATCCCTCAGGAATATTTTCGAGGCTTGGCAGGGCCAAAGGGACACTTCTCGAGGTGAGGCGGGGGACCAAGGGACCCTTTCCAGTAGCTCAGGGATATGGGGATTCCTGTCAATGTTCAAGAGGGGTCAGGTATCGTCACCTTTTGAAGCAGTGAACTCTGCGTGCCGCTCAACGTGTCAAAGGCATGTGAGGCATTCCGTCGAAAGGAGTCGGGGACCTAGGGCTTTCTCTAGGGACTCCACAGGGATTCAGTCATCCCTTCACCTTGTGAGATGATAGAGGAGCCTGTATTCAAGTCACTGTAGGAAACCCAGCCTCCTTTCGAGTCAGGGCTTCTCAGTGTATATTCCACTTGAGGCAGCAAACTCAGGGTCCCTCCCTAACACCTACTGCTGAGAGAAGCCTTCGCTAGAAGGGCTTGTGGAAAGTAGGCATCCTTCTTGTTTCTAAGCCAGGCAATCAGCTCTCATCTCCAGGCAATTTGGGTTCCATGAATCATTTCTCGACTGGCTGTATGAACTTAGTATCCCTCTAGACATGGCACGTTGTTCTCAGGGAATCTCTTTAGTTGCATAAAGGTAGTCAAGCCACTGTCGTGTTCGATGGGGAATGGGGGATGGGGCTGGAGTCAAGGCAGGGGAATCAGGCCTCATCTCGACTTGATGTGGGGTACATGGAGCTCCTTCGTGGTGCTTGTGTGACCTCAGAGTCCCTCTCTAATTGTGATAGTGTTCTTGCAGATTGTCTGGAGATCCATCAAGCAAGTCGAGGTCCTTACATGTTTCCTGGGGATCACGGGATTACTCTGCATGCATTGCAGGGAATCGGGCCTCATCTCGCTTTGAGGGGTAAGTCTCATTGTTTTTCTCAAGTTGCGGCGGGGACCAGGGGTATATTATCGAGTTATGGCGGGGATGGCCCTTCAAGAATCGTGATAGTGCAGCAACGTCATGACTCCTGTCTAGTTATGAAGGACACCTCAGGAATCTCTTCGAGGCTTGGCAGGGCCAAAGGACGCTTCTCGATGTGAGGCAGGAGACCCAACGTCCCTTTCCAGTAGCCACAGGGATATTGGGATTCCTCTCAATGTTCAAGAGGAGTCAGCCATCGTCACCTTTTGAAGCAGTGAACTCTGCGTGCTTCTCGAGGTGTCAAAGGCATGTGAGTAATTCCATCGAAAGGAGTCGGGGTCTTAGGGTTTCTCTAGTGACTCCACTGGGGATTCGGACATCCCTTCACCTTGTAAGATGAAAGATGAGCCTGTATTCAAGCCACTGCAAGGAAACCCGGCCTCCTTTAAAGTCTTGGATTCTCGGTGTATATTCCACTTGAGGCATAAAACTCAGGGTCCCTTCCTCACACCTACTACTGATGAGAGAAGCCCCCCCTTGAGGGGCTTGTGGAAAGTTGGCATATGTCTTGGGTCTAAGCCAGGCAATCAGCTCTCAATTCCAGGCAATTTGCGTTCCACGGAGCATTTCTCATGTTGCTCTGCTGAACTTGGTATTCCTCTAGGCTTGTCAGGTTGTTCTCGCGGAACCTCTAGAGTTACCTAAAGAAAGTCAAGCCACTGGTCGTGTTTGCTGGGAATCGGAGTACTGCTCAGGAGTCAAATAAAGGGAAGCGGGCCTCATCTCAAGTTCATTTGGGGTACATGGAGCCCCTTCGTGATGCTTGTGTGACCTGAGGGTTCCTCTCTACTTGTGACAGTTTTCTTGGGGATTGTCTCGAGGTCCATCAAGCAAGTCGAGGCTTCTTACATGTTTCATGCGAATCACGGGATTGGTCTGCATGCATTGAAGGGGAATCGGGCCTCATCTCGCTTTGGGCGGGAAGTCTCATGTTTTTTCTTGAGTTGCGGCGGGGACCTGGGGTATATACTCGAGTTACGGAGGGGATGGCCCTTCAACACTCGTGTTTCCCCAGAGACATCAGGACTCCTGTCGAGTTACGAGGGACACCTCAGGAATCTCTGCGAGGCTTGGCAGGGCCAAAGGGACTCTTCTTGAGGTGAGGCGGGAGACCCAGGGTCACTTTCCAGTAGCTCAGGGATATGGGGATTCCTCTCAATGTTCAAGAGGAGTCAGGCATCGTCATCTTTTGACAAAGTGAACTCTGCCTGCCGCTCGAGGTGTCAAAGGCGTGTGAGGCATTCCATCGAAAGGAGTCGGGGACCTAGGCCTATTTCTATGGACTCCACAGGGGATTGAAACATTCCTTCAACTTGTGAGATGATAGAGTATCCTGTATTCAAGTCACTGTAAGGAAACACAGCCTCCTTTCTAGTCAGGGCTTCTCGGTGTATATTCCACTTGAGGCAGCAAACTCAGGGTCCCTCCCTCACAACTACTGTTGAGAGAAGCCATCTCTTGAGGGGATGTGGAAAGTAGGCATCCTTCTTGAGTCTAGGCCAGGCAATCAGCTCTCATCTCCAGGCAATTTGGGGTCCACGGAGCATTCCTCCAGTGGCTCTATGAACTTGGTATTCCTCTAGACTTGGCACGTTTTTCTCGGGGAACCTCTGGAGTTGCCTAAAGGAAGTCAAGCCACTGTCGAGTTTGATGTGGAACGTGGGATGGCTCTGGAGTCAAGCCAGGGGTATTGGGACTTATCTCGAGTTGATTGGGGGCACATGGAGCTCCTTCGCGATACTGGTGTAACCTCAGAGTCCCTCGGTACTGGTGACAGTTTTCTTGAGGATTGTCTCGAGATACATCAGGCAAGTGGAGGCTCCTAACATGTTTCTTGGGGGTCACGGGATTGCTCTGCATGCAGTGCAGGAGAGTCGTTCCTCATCTCGCTTTGAGGGGGAAGTCTCATGGTTACTTTCGAGTTGCGGTGCGTACCTGGGGTATATTCTCGAGATACGGCGGGGATGGCCCTTCAACACTCGTGTTTGTCCAGTGACGTCAGGACACCTGTCTTCTTATGAGGGAAACCTCAGGAATCTCTTCGAGGCTTGGTATGGCCAAAGGGACGCTTCTCGAAGTGAGGCGGGAGAAAGGGGTCCCTTTGCATTAGCCACATGGACATTGGGATTCTTGTGAATGTTCAAGAGGAGTCAGGCATCGTCAGCTTTTGAAGCAGTGAACTCTGCCTGCCGCTCATGGTGTCAAAGGTCTGTGAGGCATTCCGTTGAAAGGAGTCGGTTACCTAGGCCTTTCTCTAGTGACTCCACATGGGACTCAGACAACCGTTCACCTTGTGAGATGAAAGAGGAGCCTGTATTCAAGCCACTGAAAGGAAACGCGGCCTCCTTTTGAGTCAGGCCTTCTCGGTGTATATTCCAATTGAGGCAACAAATTCAGGGTCCCTCCCTCACAACTACTGCTGAGAGAGGCCTCTTTGAGGGGCTTGTGGAAAGTTGACATAAGTCTTGAGTCTAAGCCAGGCCATCAACTCTCATCTCCAGGCAATTTGGGGTCCACTGAGCATACGTGGAGCTGCTCTGCTGAACTTGGTATTCCTCTAGGCTTGGCACGTTTTTCTCGGGGGACCTCTCTGGAGTTTCCTAAAAGAAGTCAAGCCACTGGTCGTGTTTGATGGGGAACAGGGGATGGCTCTGGAGTCAAGGCAGGGAAATCCTGCCTCATATCGAGTTGAATTGGGGTACATGGAACTCCTTCGGGATGCTTGTGTGACCTCAGTTTCCCTCTTTACTTGTGACAGTGATCTTGTGGACTGTCTCGAGATCCATCAATCAAGTCGAGGCTCCTTATATGTTTCATGGGGATCAAGGGATTGCTGTGCATGCAGTGCAGGGGAATCGGGACTAATCTCGCTTTGATGGGGGAAGTGTCATGGTTTTTCTCGAGTTGCGTCGGGGACCTGACGTATAAACTCGAGTTACGGCAGGGATGGCCCTTCAACACTCCTGTTTTCCCAGCAACGTCAGGACTCCTGTCGAGTTACGAGGGACACCTCAGGAATATCTTCGAGGATAGGCAGGGCCAAAGGGACGCTTCTCGAGGTAACACGTGAGACCCAGTGTCCCTTTCCAGTAGCCACAGGGATTTTGAGATTCCTGTCAATGTTCAAGAGGAGTCAGGCATCGTCACCTTTTGAAGCAGTGAACTCTGCGTGCTGCTCGAGGTGTCAAAAGCATGTGAGTCATTCCGTCGAAAGGAGTCGGGGACCTATGGCTTTCTCTAGGGACTCCACTGGGGATTCAGACATCCCTTCACCTTGTGAGATGAAAGATGAGCCTGTATTCAAGCCACTGTAAGGAAACCCAGCATCCTTTCGAGTCAGGGCTTCTCAGTGTATTATCCACTTGAGGCAGCAAGCTCAGGGTCCCTCCCTCACACCTACTGCTGAGAGCAGCCTCCCCTTGAGGGGCTTGTGGAAAGTAGGAGTCCTTCTTGAGTCTAAGCCAGGCAATCAGCTCTCATCTCCAGGCAATTTGGGGTCCAAGGAACATTCCTCGTGTTGCTCTGCTGAACTTGGTATTTCTCTAGGCTTGGCACGTTTTTCTCTGGGAAGCTCTGGAGATGCCTAAAGGAAGTCAAACCACTGGTCGTGCTTGATGTGGAACGCGAGATGGCTCTCGAGTCAAGGCAGGGAAATCAGGCCTCATATTGTGTTGATTTGTAGTACATGGAGCTCCTTGGCCATGCTGGTGTGACCTCAGGGTCCCTCTGTACTTGTGACAGTCTTCTTGCGGATTGTCTCGAGATCCATCAAACAAGTAGAGGCTCCTTACATGTTTCATGGGGATCACGTGATTGCTCTGCATGCAGTGCCAGAGAATGGTGCCTCATCTCGCTTTGAGGGGAAAGTGTAATGTTTTTTCTCGAGTTGCGGTGCGGACCTGGGTTATATTCTCGAGATACGGTGGGGATGGCACTTAAACAGTCGTGTTTCTCCAGCGACGTCAGGACTCCTGTCGAATTACGAGGGATCCCTCAGGAATATTTTCGAGGCTTGGCAGGGCCAAAGGGACACTTCTCGAGGTGAGGCGGGGGACCAAGGGACCCTTTCCAGTAGCTCAGGGATATGGATTCCTGTCAATGTTCAAGAGGGGTCAGGTATCGTCACCTTTTGAAGCAGTGAACTCTGCGTGCCGCTCAACGTGTCAAAGGCATGTGAGGCATTCCGTCGAAAGGAGTCGGGGACCTAGGGCTTTCTCTAGGGACTCCACAGGGGATTCAGTCATCCCTTCACCTTGTGAGATGATAGAGGAGCCTGTATTCAAGTCACTGTAGGAAACCCAGCCTCCTTTCGAGTCAGGGCTTCTCAGTGTATATTCCACTTGAGGCAGCAAACTCAGGGTCCCTCCCTAACACCTACTGCTGAGAGAAGCCTTCGCTAGAAGGGCTTGTGGAAAGTAGGCATCCTTCTTGTTTCTAAGCCAGGCAATCAGCTCTCATCTCCAGGCAATTTGGGTTCCATGAATCATTTCTCGACTGGCTGTATGAACTTAGTATCCCTCTAGACATGGCACGTTGTTCTCAGGGAATCTCTTTAGTTGCATAAAGGTAGTCAAGCCACTGTCGTGTTCGATGGGGAATGGGGGATGGGGCTGGAGTCAAGGCAGGGGAATCAGGCCTCATCTCGACTTGATGTGGGGTACATGGAGCTCCTTCGTGGTGCTTGTGTGACCTCAGAGTCCCTCTCTAATTGTGATAGTGTTCTTGCAGATTGTCTGGAGATCCATCAAGCAAGTCGAGGTCCTTACATGTTTCCTGGGGATCACGGGATTACTCTGCATGCATTGCAGGGAATCGGGCCTCATCTCGCTTTGAGGGGTAAGTCTCATTGTTTTTCTCAAGTTGCGGCGGGGACCAGGGGTATATTATCGAGTTATGGCGGGGATGGCCCTTCAAGAATCGTGATAGTGCAGCAACGTCATGACTCCTGTCTAGTTATGAAGGACACCTCAGGAATCTCTTCGAGGCTTGGCAGGGCCAAAGGGACGCTTCTCGATGTGAGGCAGGAGACCCAACGTCCCTTTCCAGTAGCCACAGGGATATTGGGATTCCTCTCAATGTTCAAGAGGAGTCAGCCATCGTCACCTTTTGAAGCAGTGAACTCTGCGTGCTTCTCGAGGTGTCAAAGGCATGTGAGTAATTCCATCGAAAGGAGTCGGGGTCTTAGGGTTTCTCTAGTGACTCCACTGGGGATTCGGACATCCCTTCACCTTGTAAGATGAAAGATGAGCCTGTATTCAAGCCACTGCAAGGAAACCCGGCCTCCTTTAAAGTCTTGGATTCTCGGTGTATATTCCACTTGAGGCATAAAACTCAGGGTCCCTTCCTCACACCTACTGATGAGAGAAGCCCCCCCTTGAGGGGCTTGTGGAAAGTTGGCATATGTCTTGGGTCTAAGCCAGGCAATCAGCTCTCAATTCCAGGCAATTTGCGTTCCACGGAGCATTTCTCATGTTGCTCTGCTGAACTTGGTATTCCTCTAGGCTTGTCAGGTTGTTCTCGCGGAACCTCTAGAGTTACCTAAAGAAAGTCAAGCCACTGGTCGTGTTTGCTGGGAATCGGAGTACGGCTCAGGAGTCAAATAAAGGGAAGCGGGCCTCATCTCAAGTTGATTTGGGGTACATGGAGCCCCTTCGTGATGCTTGTGTGACCTGAGGGTTCCTCTCTACTTGTGACAGTTTTCTTGGGGATTGTCTCGAGATCCATCAAGCAAGTCGAGGCTTCTTACATGTTTCATGCGAATCACGGGATTGGTCTGCATGCATTGAAGGGGAATCGGGCCTCATCTCGCTTTGGGCGGGAAGTCTCATGTTTTTTCTTGAGTTGCGGCGGGGACCTGGGGTATATTCTCGAGTTACGGAGGGGATGGCCCTTCAACACTCGTGTTTCCCCAGAGACATCAGGACTCCTGTCGAGTTACGAGGGACACCTCAGGAATCTCTGCGAGGCTTGGCAGGGCCAAAGGGACTCTTCTTGAGGTGAGGCGGGAGACCCAGGGTCACTTTCCAGTAGCTCAGGGATATGGGGATTCCTCTCAATGTTCAAGAGGAGTCAGGCATCGTCATCTTTTTGACAAAGTGAACTCTGCGTGCCGCTCGAGGTGTCAAAGGCATGTGAGGCATTCCATCGAAAGGAGTCGGGGACCTAGGCCTTTTCTATGGACTCCACAGGGGATTGAAACATCCCTTCACTTGTGAGATGATAGAGTATCCTGTATTCAAGTCACTGTAAGGAAACACAGCCTCCTTTCTAGTCAGGGCTTCTCGGTGTATATTCCACTTGAGGCAGCAAACTCAGGGTCCCTCCCTCACAACTACTGTTGAGAGAAGCCATCTCTTGAGGGGATTGTGGAAAGTAGGCATCCTTCTTGAGTCTAGGCCAGGCAATCAGCTCTCATCTCCAGGCAATTTGGGGTCCACGGAGCATTCCTCCAGTGGCTCTATGAACTTGGTATTCCTCTAGACTTGGCACGTTTTTCTCGGGGAACCTCTGGAGTTGCCTAAAGGAAGTCAAGCCACTGTCGTGTTTGATGTGGAAAGCGGGGATGGCTCTGGAGTCAAGGCAGGGGTATCGGGCCTCATCTCGAGTTGATTTGGGGTACATGGAGCTCCTTCGCGATGCTGGTGTAACCTCAGGGTCCCTCTCTACTTGTGACAGTTTTCTTGCGGATTGTCTCGAGATCCATCAGGCAAGTCGAGGCTCCTTACATGTTTCATGGGGATCACGGGATTGCTCTGCATGCAGTGCAGGAGAGTCGTTCCTCATCTCGCTTTGAGGGGGAAGTCTCATGGTTTTTTTCGAGTTGCGGTGCGTACCTGGGGTATATTCTCGAGATACGGCGGGGATGGCCCTTCAACACTCGTGTTTGTCCAGCGACGTCAGGACTCCTGTCGAGTTATGAGGGACACCTCAGGAATCTCTTCGAGGCTTGGCAGGGCCAAAGGGACGCTTCTCGAGTGAGGCGGGAGACCCAGGGTCCTTTCCAGTAGCCACAGGGATATTGGGATTCCTGTCAATGTTCAAGAGGAGTCAGGCATCGTCACCTTTTGAAGCAGTGAACTCTGCGTGCCGCTCGAGGTGTCAAAGGTGTGAGGCATTCCGTCGAAAGGAGTCGGGGACCTAGGGCTTTTTCTAGGGACTCCACAGGGGATTCAGACATCCCTTCACCTTGTGAGATGAAAGAGGAGCCTGTATTCAAGCCACTGCAAGGAAACCGGCCTCCTTTCGAGTCAGGGCTTCTCGGTGTATATTCCACTTGAGGCAGCAAATTCAGGGTCCCTCCCTCACACCTACTGCTGAGAGAAGCCTCCTCTTTGAGGGGCTTGTGGAAAGTTGGCATAAATCTTGAGTCTAAGCCAGGCAATCAGCTCTCATCTCCAGGCAATTTGGGGTCCAAGGAGCATACCTGGAGTTGCTCTGCTGAACTTGGTATTCCTCTAGGCTTGGCACGTTTTTCTCGGGGAACCTCTGGAGTTGCCTAAAGGAAGTCAAGCCACTGGTCGTGTTTGATGTGGAACGGGGATGGCTCTGGAGTCAAGGCAGGGGAATCCTGCCTCATCTCGATTTGATTGGGGTACATGGAACTCCTTCGCGATGCTGGTGTGACCTCAGCTTCCCTCTCTACTTGTGACAGTGATCTTGCGGACTGTCTCGAGATCCATCAAGCAAGTCGAGGCTCCTTACATGTTTCATGGGTATCACGGGATTGCTTGCATGCAGTGCAGGGGAATCGGGCCTCATCTCGCTTTGAGGGGGAAGTCTCATGGTTTTTGTCTCGAGTTGCGGCGGGGACCTGGGGTATATACTCGAGTTACGGCGGGGATGGCCCTTCAACACTCGTGTTTCCCCAGCGACGTCAGGACTCCTGTCGAGTTACGAGGGACAACCTCAGGAATCTCTTCGAGGCTTGGCAGGGCCAAAGGGACGCTTCTCGAGGTGAGGCGGGAGACCCAGGGTCCCTTTCCAGTAGCCACAGGGATATGGGATTCCTCTCAATGTTCAAGAGGAGTCAGGCATCGTCACCTTTTGAAGCAGTGAACTCTGCGTGCCGCTCGAGGTGTCAAAGGCATGTGAGGCATTCCGTCGAAAGGAGTCGGGGACCTAGGCCTTTCTCTATGGACTCCACAGGGGATTCAGACATCCCTTCACCTTGTGAGATGATAGAGGAGCCTGTATTCAAGCCACTGTAAGGAAACCCAGCCTCCTTTCGAGTCAGGGCTTCTCGGTGTATATTCCACTTGAGGCAGCAAACTCAGGGTCCCTCCCTCACACCTACTGCTGAGAGAAGCCTTCTCTTTAGGGGGCTTGTGGAAAGTAGGTATCCTTCTTGAGTCTAAGCCAGGCAATCAGCTCTCATCTCCAGGCAATTTGGGGTCCACGGATCACTCCTCGAATTGCTCTGCTGAACTTGGTATTCCTCTAGGCTTGGCACGTTTTTCTCGGGGAACCTCTGGAGTTGCCTAAAGGAAGTCAAGCCACTGTCGTGTTTGATGTGGAACGGGGATGGCTCTGGAGTCAAGGCAGGGAATCCTGGGACTCATCTCGAGTTGATTGGGGGCACATGGAGCTCTTCGCGATGCTGGTGTGACCTCAGAGTCCCTCGGTACTTGTGACAGTTTTCTTGAGGATTGTCTCGAGATCCATCATCATGCAAGTCGAGGCTCCTTAACATGTTTCATGGGGATCACGGGATTGCTCTGCATGCAGTGCAGGAGAGTCGTTACTCATCTCGCTTTGAGGGGGAAGTCTCATGGTTATTCTCGAGTTGCGGTGGGGACCTGGGATATATTCTCGAGATACGGCGGGGATGGCACTTCAACACTCGTGTTTGTCCAGCGACGTCAGGACTCCTGTCGAGTTACGAGGACACCTCAGGAATATCTTCGAGGCTTGGCAGGGCCAAAGGGACGCTTC
Organism: Odocoileus hemionus; assembly: GCA_020976825.1. Taxonomy (NCBI): domain Eukaryota; kingdom Metazoa; phylum Chordata; class Mammalia; order Artiodactyla; family Cervidae; genus Odocoileus; species Odocoileus hemionus. Next base: position 64,295 of record JAJLRB010001224.1, on the reverse strand, counting down.
TCGAGGTGAGGCGGGAGACCCAGTGTCCCTTTCCAGTAGCTACAGGGATTACTGGGATTCCTGTCAATGTTCAAGAGGAGTCAGGCATCGTCACCTTTTGAAGCAGTGAACTCTGCGTGTCGCTCGAGGTGTCAAATGCATGTGAGTCATTCCGTCGAAAGGAGTCGGGGACCTAGGGCTTTTTCTAGGGACTCCACTGGGGATTCAGACATCCCTTCACCTTGTGAGATGAAAGATGAGCCTGTATTCAAGCCACTGTAAGGAAACCCAGCATCCTTTCGAGTCAGGGCTTCTCAGTGTATATTCCACTTGAGGCAGCAAGCTCAGGGTCCCTCCCTCACACCTACTGCTGAGAGCAGCTTCTCCTTGAGGGGCTTGTGAAAGTAGGAGTCCTTCTTGAGTCTAAGCCAGGCAATCAGCTCTCATCTCCAGGCAATTTGGGGTCCACGGAACATTCCTCGTGTTGCTCTGCTGAACTTGGTAATTCTCTAGGCTTGGCACGTTTTTCTCAGGGAAACTCTGGAGATGCCTAAAGGAAGTCAAACCACTGGTCGTGCTTGATGTGGAACGCGAGATGGCTCTCGAGTCAAGGCAGGGGAATCGGGCCTCATATTGTGTTGATTTGTAGTACATGGAGCTCCTTTGCCATGCTGGTGTGACCTCAGGGTCCCTCTGTACTTGTGACAGTGTTCTTGCAGATTGTCTCGAGATCCATCAAACAAGTAGAGGCTCCTTACATGTTTCATGGGGATCACGGTATTGCTCTGCATGCAGTGCCAGAGAATGGTGCCTCATCTCGCTTTGAGGGGAAAGTCTCATGTTTTTTCTCGAGTTGCGGTGCGGACCTGGGTTATATTCTCGAGATATGGCGGGGATGGCACTTCAACAGTCGTGTTTCTCCAGCGACGTCAGACTCCTGTCGAGTTACGAGGGATCCCTCAGGAATATCTTCGAGGCTTGGCAGGGCCAAAGGGACGCTTCTCGAGGTGAGGCGGGGGACCAAGGGACCCTTTCCAGTAGCTCAGGGATATGGGGATTCCTGTCAATGTTCAAGAGGGGTCAGGTATCGTCACCTTTTGAAGCAGTGAACTCTGCGTGCCGCTCAAGGTGTCAAAGGCATGTGAGGCATTCCGTCGAAAGGAGTCGGGGACCTAGGGTTTCTCTAGGGACTCCACAGGGGATTCAGTCATCCCTTCACCTTGTGAGATGATAGAGGAGCCTGTATTCAAGTCACTGTAGGAAACCCAGCCTCCTTTCGAGTCAGGGCTTCTCGGTGTATATTCCACTTGAGGCAGCAAACTCAGGGTCCCTCCCTCACACCTACTGCTGAGAGAAGCCTTCGCTAGAAGGGCTTGTGGAAAATAGGCATCCTTCTTGTTTCTAAGCCAGGCAATCAGCTCTCATCTCCAGGCAATTTGGGTTCCATGAAGCATTTCTCGAGTGGCTCTATGAACTTAGTATCCCTCTAGACTTGGCACGTTGTTCTCAGGGAACCTCTTTAGTTGCATAAAGGAAGTCAAGCCACTGTCGTGTTCGATGGGGAACGGGGGATGGCGCTGGAGTCAAGGCAGGGGAATCTGGCCTCATCTCGAGTTGATGTGGGGTACATGGAGCTCCTTCGTGGTGCTTGTGTGACCTCAGGGTCCCTCTCTAATTGTGACAGTGTTCTTGCGGATTGTCTGGAGATCCATCAAGCAAGTCGAGGTCCTTACATGTTTCATGGGGATCACGGGATTTCTCTGCATGCATTGCAGGGGAATCGGGCCTCATCTCGCTTTGAGGGGGAAGTCTCATTTTTTTTCTCAAGTTGCGGCGGGGACCAGGGGTATATTATCGAGTTATGGCGGGGGGATGGCCCTTCAAGAATCGTGATAGTGCAGCGACGTCATGACTCCTGTCTAGTTATGAAGGACACCTCAGGAATCTCTTTGAGGCTTGGCAGGGCCAAAGGGACGCTTCTCGATGTGAGGCAGGAGACCCAGACGTCCCTTTCCAGTAGCCACAGGGATATTGGGATTCCTCTCAATTTCAATGAGGAGTCAGCCATCGTCACCTTTTGAAGCAGTGAACTCTGCGTGCTTCTCGAGGTGTCAAAGGCATGTGAGGAATTCCATCGAAAGGAGTCGGGGACTTAGCGTTTCTCTAGTGACTCCACTGGGGATTCGGACATCCCTTCACCTTGTGAGATGAAAGATGAGCCTGTATTCAAGCCACTGCAAGGAAACCCCGCCTCCTTTAAAGTCAGGGATTCTCGGTGTATATTCCACTTGAGGCATAAAACTCAGGGTCCCTCCCTCACACCTACTGATGAGAGAAGTCCCCCCCTTGAGGGGCTTGTGGAAAGTTGGCATATTTCTTGGGTTTAAGCCAGGCAATCAGCTCTCAATTCCAGGCAATTTGCGGTCCACGGAGCATTTCTCATGTTGCTCTGCTGAACTTGGTATTCCTCTAGGCTTGGCAGGTTGTTCTCGGGGAACCTCTAGAGTTACCTAAAGAAAGTCAAGCCACTGGTCGTGTTTGCTGGGAATCGGGGTACGGCTCAGGAGTCAAATCAAGGGAAGCGGGCCTCATCTCAAGTTTATTTGGTGTACATGGAGCCCCTTCGTGATGCTTGTGTGACCTGAGGGTTCCTCGCTACTTGTGACAGTGTTCTGGGATTGTCTCGAGATCCATCAAGCAAGTCGAGGCTTCTTACATGTTTCATGCGAATCACGGGATTGGTCTGCATGCATTGAAGTGGAATCGGGCCTCATCTCGCTTTGGGCGGGAAGTCTCATGTTTTTTCTTGAGTTGCGGCGGGGACCTGGGGTATATACTCGAGTTACGGAGGGGATGGCCCTTCAACACTCGTGTTTCCCCAGAGACATCAGGACTCCTGTCGAGTTACGAGGGACACCTCAGGAATCTCTTAAAGGCTTGGCAGGGCCAAAGGGACTCTTCTTGAGGTGAGGCGGGAGACCCAGGGTCCCTTTCCAGTAGCTCAGGGATATGGGGATTCCTCTCAATGTTCAAGAGGAGTCAGGCATCGTCATCTTTTGACGAAGTGAACTCTGCGTGCCGCTCGAGGTGTCAAAGGCGTGTGAGGCATTCCATCGAAAGGAGTCGGGGACCTAGGCCTATTTCTATGGACTCCACAGGGGATTGAAACATCGCTTCACCTTGTGAGATGATACAGTATCCTGTATTCAAGTCACTGTAAGGAAACCCAACCTCCTTTCTAGTCCAGGCTTCTCGGTGTATATTCCACTTGAGGCAGCAAACTCAGGGTCCCTCCCTCACACCTACTGTTGAGAGAAGCCATCTCTTGAGGGGATTGTGGAAAGTAGGCATCCTTCTTGAGTCTAAGCCAGGCAATCAGCTCTCATCTCCAGGCAATTTGGGGTCCACGGAGCATTCCTCCAGTCTCTCTATGAACTTGGTATTCCTCTAGACTTGGCACGTTTTTCTCAGGGAACCTCTGGAGTTGCCTAAAGGAAGTCAAGCCACTGTCGTGTTTGATGTGGAACGCGGGATGGCTCTGGAGTCAAGGCAGGGGTATCGGGCCTCATCTAGAGTTGATTTGGGGTACATGGAGCTCCTTCGCGATGCTGGTGTAACCTCAGGGTCGCTCTGTACTTGTGACAGTGTTCTTGCGGATTGTCTCGGATCCATCAGGCAAGTCGAGGCTCCTTACATGTTTCATGTGGATCACGGGATTGCTCTGCATGCAGTGCAGAAGATTCGTGCCTCATCTCGCTTTGAGGGGGAAGTCTCATGGTTTTTTTTAGAGTTGCGGTGCAGACCTGGGTTATAATCTCGAGATACGGCGGGGATGGCACTTCAAAACTCGTGTTTGTCCAGCGACGTCAGGACTCCTGTCGAGTTATGAGGGACACATCCGGAATCTCTTCGAGGCTTGGCAGGGCCAAAGGGACGCTTCTCGATGTGAGGCGGGAGACACAGGGTGCCTTTCCAGTAGCCACAGGTATATTGGGATTCCTGTCAATGTTCAAGAGGAGTCAGGCATCGTCACCTTTTGAAGCAGTGAACTCTGCGTGCGCTCGAGGTGTGAAATCCATGTGAGGCATTCCGTCGAAAGGAGTCGGGGACCTAGGCTTTTTCTAGGGACTCCACATGGGGATTCAGACATCCCTTCACCTTGTGAAATGAACGAGAAGCCTGTATTCAAGCCACTGAAAGGAAACCTGTCCTCGTTTCGAGTCAGGGCTTCTCGGTGTATATTCCACTTGAGGCAGCAATCTCAGAGTCCCTCCCTCACACCTACTGTTGAGAGAACTCCTCTTGAGTGGCTTGTGGATAGTTGGCATACATCTTGAGTCTAAGCCAGGCAATCAGCTCTCATCTCCAGGCAATTTGGAGTCCAGAGCATACCTGGAGTTGCTCTTCTGAACTTGGTATTCCTCTAGGCTTGGCACGTTGTTCTCGGGGAACCTCTGGAGTTGTCTAAAGGAAGTCAAGCCACTGGTCGTGTTTGATGTGGATCGGGGGATGGCTCTGGAGTCAAGGCAGGGGAATCCTGACTCATCTCGATTTAATTTTGGGTACATGAAACTCCTTCGCGATGTTGGTGTGACCTCAGCTTCCCTCTCTACTTGTGACAGTGATCTTGCGGTCTGTCTCGAGATCCATCAAGCAAGTCGAGGCTCCTTGCATGTTTCTTGGGTATCACGGGATTGCTTGGCATGCAGTGATGGGAAATCGGGCCTCATCTCGCTTTGGGGGGGAAGTCTCATGGTTTTTGTCCAGTTGCGGCGGGGACCTGGAATATATACTCGAGTTACGGAGGTAATGGCCCTTCAACACTCGTGTTTCCCCAGCGACGTCAGGACTCTTGTCGAGTTACGAGGGACACGTCAGGAATCTCTTCGAGGCTTGGCAGGGCCAAAGGGACACTCCTTGAGGTGAGGCGGGAGACCCAGGGTCCCTTTCCAGTAGCTCAGGGATATGGGGATTCCTCTCTAAACCAAGAGGAGTCAGGCATCATCACCTTTTGACGAAGTGAACTCTGCGTGCTGCTCGAGGTGTCAAAGGCATGTGAGGCATTCCATCGAAAGGAGTCGGGGACCTAGGCCTATTTCTATGGGCTCCACAGGGGATTCATACATCCCTTCAACTTGTGAGATGATACAGATCCTGTATTCAAGTCACTGTAAGGAAACCCAGCCTCCTTTTGAGTCAGGGCTTCTCGGTGTATGTTTCACTTGAGGCAGCAAACTCAGGGTCCCTCCCTCACACCTACTGCTGAGAGAAGCCTTCTCCTTGAGGGGCTTGTGGAAAGTAGGCATCCTTCTTGAGTCTAAGCCAGGCAACAGCTCTCATCTCCAGGCAATTTGGGGTCCACGGATCACTCCTCGAATGGCTCTATGAACTTGGTATTCCTCTAGACTTGTCACGTTTTTCTCGGGGAACCTCTGGAGTTGCCTAAAGGAAGTCAAGCCACTGTCGTGTTTGATGTGGAACGTGGGATGGCTCTGGAGTCAAGGCAGGGGTATTGGGACTCATCTCGAGTTGATTGGGGGCACATGGAGCTCCTTCGCGATGCTGGTGTAACCACAGAGTCCCTCAGTACTTGTGACAGTTTTCTTGAGGATTGTCTCGAGATACATCAGGCAAGTGGAGGCTCCTAACATGTTTCATGGGGATCACGGGATTGCTCTGCATGCAGTGCAGGAGAGTCGTTCCTCATCTCGCTTTGAGGGGGAAGTCTCATGATTATTTTCGAGTTGCGGTGCGGACTTGGTGTATATTCTCGAGATACGGCGGGGATGGCACTTCAACACTGGTGTTTGTCCAGCGACGTCAGGACTCCTGTCGAGTTAGGAGGGACACCTCCGGAAACTCTTCGAGGCTTGGTGGGGCCACAGGGACGCTTCTCGAGGTGAGGCGGGAGACAGAGTGTCCCTTTCCAGTAGCTACAAGTATATTGGGATTCCTGTCAATGTTCAAGAGGAGTCAGGCATCGTCACCTATTGAAGCAGTGTACTCTGCGTGCCGCTCGAGGTGTCAAATGCATGTGAGGCATTCCGTCAAAAGGACTCGGAGACCTAGGGCTTTTTCTAGGGACTCCACGGGGGATTCAGACATCCCTTCACCTTGTGAAATGAACGAGGAGCCTGTATTCAAGCCACTGCAAGGAAACCCGGCCTCCTTTCGAGTCAGGGCTTCTCGGTGTATATTCCACTTGAGACAGCAAGTTCAGAGTCCCTCCCTCACACCTACTGCTGAGAGAAGGCTCCTCTTGAGTGGCTGGTGGATAATTGGCATACGTCCTGAGTCTATGCCACTCAATTAGCTCTCATCTCCAGGCAATTTGGGGTCCAAGGAGCATACCTAGAGTTGCTCTTCTGAACTTGGTATTTCTCTAGGCTTGGCACGTTGTTCTCGGGGAACCTCGGGAGTTTCCTAAAGGAAGTCAAGCCACTGGTTGTGTTTGATGTGGATCGGGGGATGGCTCTGGAGTCAAGGTAGGGGAATCCTGCCTCATCTCGATTTGATTTTGGGTACATGAAAGTGTTTCGCGATGCTGGTGTGACCTCAGCTTCCCTCTCTACTTGTGACAGTGATCTTGCGGTCTGTCTCGAGATCCATCAAGCAAGTCGAGGCTCCTTACATGTTTCATGGGTATCACGGGATTGCTTGGCATGCAGTGATGGGGAATCGGGCCTCATCTCGCTTTGGGGGGGAGTCTCATGGTTTTTCTCGAGTTGCGGTGGGGACCTGGGGTATATACTCGAGTTACGGAGGGGATGGCCCTTCAACACTCGTGTTTCCCCAGCGACGTCAGGACTCTTGTCGAGTTACGAGGGACACGTCAGGAATCTCTTCGAGGCTTGGCAGGGCCAAAGGGACTCTCCTTGAGGTGAGGCGGGAGACCCAGGGTCCCTTTCCAGTAGCTCAGGGATATGGGGATTCCTCTCAATGTCCAAGAGGAGTCAGGCGTCATCACCTTTTGACGAAGTGAACTCTGCGTGCCGCTCTAGGTGTCGAAGGCATGTGAGGCATTCCATCGAAAGGAGTCGGGGACCTAGGCCTATTTCTATGGACTCCACAGGGGATTCATACATCCCTTCAACTTGTGAGATGATAGAGGATCCTGTATTTAAGTCACTGTAAGAAACCCAGCCTCCTTTCGAGTCAGTGCTTCTCGGTGTATGTTCCACTTGAGGCAGCAAACTCAGGGTCCCTCCCTCACACCTACTGCTGAGAGAAGCCTTCTCTTTAGGGGCTTGTGGAAAGTAGGCATCCTTCTTGAGTCTAAGCCAGGCAATCAGCTCTCATCTCCAGGCAATTGTGGTCCACGGATCACTCCTCGAATATCTCTGAACTTGGTATTCCTCTAGACTTGGCACGTTTTTCTCGGGGAACCTCTGGAGTTGCCTAAAGGGAGTCAAGCCACTGTCGTGTTTGATGTGGAACGCGGGATGGCTCTGGAGTCAAGGCAGGGGTATCGGGACTCATCTCAATTTAATTGGGGGCACATGGAGCTCCTTCATGATGCTGGTGTAACCTCAGAGTTCCTCGGTACTTGTGACAGTTTTCTTGAGGATTGTCGCGAGATACATCAGGCAAGTGGAGGCTCCTAACATGATTCATGGGGATCACGGGATTGCTCTGCATGCAGTGCAGGAGAGTCGTGCCTCATCTCGATTTGAGGGGGAAGTCTCATGGTTATTTTCGAGTTGCGGTGCGGACCTGGGTTATATTCTCGAGATACGGCTGGGATGGCCCTTCAACACTCGTGTTTGTCCAGTGTCGTCAGGACTCCTGTCTAGTTATGAGGGAAACCTCAGGAATCTCTTCGAGGCTAGGTAGGGCCAAAGGGACGCTTCTCGAAGTGAGGCAGGAGACCCAGGGTCCCTTTGCATTAGCCACATTTTACTTGTGACAGTGTTCTTGCGGATTGTCTCGAGATCCATCAAAAAGTAGAGACTTCTTACATGTTTTATGGGGATCACGGGATTGCTCTGCATGCAGTGCCAGAGAATGGTGCCTCATCTCGCTTTGAGGGGAAAGTGTAATGTTTTTTCTCGAGTTGCGGTGCGGACCTGGGTTATAATCTCAAGATACGGCGGGGATGGCACTTCAACAGTCGTGTTTCTCCAGCGACGTCAGGACTCCTGTCGAGTTACGAGGGATTCCTCAGGAATCTCTTCGAAGTTTGGCAGGGCCAAAGGGATGCTTCTCGAGGTGAGGCGGGAGACCAAGGGACCCTTTCCAGTAGCTCAGGGATATAGGGATTCCTGTCAATGTTCAAGAGGAGTCAGGTATCTTCACCTTTTGAAGCAGTGAACTCTGCGTGCCGCTCAAGGTGTCAAGGCTATGTGAGGCATTCCGTCGAAAGGAGTCGGGGACCTAGGACTTTCTCTAGGGACTCCACAGGGGATTCAATCATCCCTTCACCTTGTGAGATGATAGAGGAGCCTGTATTCAAGTCACTGTAATGAAACCCAGCCTCCTTTCGAGTCAGGGCTTCTCAGTGTATATTCCACTTGAGGCAGCAAACTCAGGGTCCCTCCCTCACACCTACTGCTGAGAGAAGCCTTTGCTAGAAGGGCTTGTGGAAAGTAGGCATCCTTCTTGTTTCTAAGCCAGGCAATCAGCTCTCATCTCCAGGCAATTTGGGTTCCACGAAGCATTTCTCGAGTGGCTCTATGAACTTAGTATCCTTCTAGACCTGGCACGTTGTTCTCGGGGAACCTCTTTAGTTACATAAAGGAAGACAAGCCACTGTTGTGTTCGGTGTGGAACGGGGGATTGCGCTGGAGTCAAGGCAGGGGAATCGGGCCTCATCTCGAGTTGATGTGGGGTACATGGAGCTCCTTCGTGGTGCTTGTGTGACCTCAGAGTCCCTCTCTAATTGTGAAAGTGTTCTTGCGGATTGTCTGGAGATCCATCAAGCAAGTCGAGGTCCTTTCATGTTTCATGGGGAGCACGGGATTGCTCTGCATGCAGTGCAGGGGAATCGGGCCTCATCTCGCTTTGAGGGGGAAGTCTCATTGTTTTTCTCGAGTTGCGGCGGGGACCAGGGGTATATTATCGAGTTATGGCGGGGATGGCCCTTCTAGAATCGTGATTGTGCAGCGACGTCATGACTCCTGTCTAGTTATGAAGGAAACCTCAGGAATCTCTTCGAGGCTTGGCAGGGCCAAAGGAACGCTTCTCGAGGTGAGGCAGGAGACCCAGCGTCCCTTTCCAGTAACCACAGGGATATTGGGATTCCTCTCAATGTTCAAGAGGAGTCAGCCATCGTCACCTTTTGAAGCAGTGAACTCTGCGTGCTTCTCGAGGTGTCAAAGGCATGTGAGGCATTCCATCGAAAGGAGTCGGGGACTTAGGGTTTCTCTAGTGACTCCACTGGGATTTGGACATCCCTTCACCTTGTGAGATGAAAGATGAGCCTGTATTCAAGGCACTGCAAGGAAACCCAGCCTCCTTTAAAGTCAGGGCTTGTCGGTGTATATTCCACTTGAGGCATAAAACTCAGGGTCCCTCCCTCAAACCTACTGATAAGAAAAGCCCCCCCTTGAGGGGCTTGTGGAAAGTTGGCATATGTCTTGGGTCTAAGCCAGCCAATCAGCTCTCAATTCCAGGCAATTTGCGGTCCACGGAGCATTCCTCATATTGCTCTGCTGAACTTGGTATTTCTCTAGGCTTGGCAGGTTGTTCTCGGGGAACCTCTAGAGTTACCTAAAGAAAGTCAAGCCACTGGTCGTGTTTGCTGGGAATCGGGGTACGGCTCAGGAGTCAAATCAAGGGAAGCGGGCCTCATCTCAAGTTGATTTGGGGTACATGGAGCCCCTTCGTGATGCTTGTGTCATCTGAGGGTTCCTCTCTACTTGTGACAGTGTTCCTGGGGATTGTCTCGAGATCCATCAAGCAAGTCGAGGCTTCTTACATGTTTCATGCGAATCACGGGATTGGTCTGCATGCATTGAAGGTGAATCGGGGCTCATCTCGCTTTGGGCGGGAAGTCTCATGTTTTTTCTTGAGTTGCGGCGGGGACCTGGGGTATATACTCGAGTTACGGAGGGGATGGCCCTTCAACACTCGTGTTTCCCCAGCGACGTCAGGACTCCAGTCGAGTTAGGAGGGACACCTCAGGAATCTCTTCGAGGCTTGGCAGGGCCAAAGGGACTCTTCTTGAGGTGAGGCGGGAGACCCATCATCCCTTTCCAGCAGCTCAGGGATATGGGGATTTCTCTCAATGTTCAAGAGGAGTCAGGCATCGTCACCTTTTGACGAAGTGAACTCTGCGTGCCGCTCGAGGTGTCAAAGGCATGTGAGGCATTCCATCGAACGGAGTCGGGGACCTAGGCCTATTTCTATGGACTCCACAGGGGATTCAAACATCCCTTCACCTTGTGAGATGATAGAGGAGCCTGTATTCAAGTCACTGTAAGGAAACCCAGCCTCCTTTCGAGTCAGGGTTTCTCGGTGTATATTCCACTTGAGGCAGCAAACTCAGGGTCCCTTCCTCACACCTACTGCTGAGAGAAGCCTTCGCTAGAAGGGCTTGTGGAAAGTAGGCATCCTTCTTGTTTCTAAGCCAGGCAATCAGCTCTCATCTCCAGGCAATTTCGGTTCCACGAAGCATTTCTCGAGTGGCTTTATGAACTTAGTATTCCTCTAGACTTGGCACGTTTTTCTTGGGGAAACTCTTTAGTTGCATAAAGGAAGTCAAGCCACTGTCGTGTTCGATTCGGAACGGGGGATGGCGCTGGAGTCAAGGCAGGTGAATTGGGCCTCATCTCGAGTTAATGTGGGGTACATGGACCTCCTTCGTGGTGCTTTTGTGACCTCAGGGTCCCTCTCTAATTGTGACAGTGTTCTTGCGGATTGTCTGGAGATCCATCAAGCAAGTCGAGGTCCTTACATGTTTCATGGGGATCACGGGATTGCTCTGCATGCATTGCAGGGATATCGGGCCTCATCTCGCTTTGAGGGGGAAGTCTCATTGTTTTTCTCGAGTTGCGGCGGGGACCAGGGGTATATTATCGAGTTATGGCGGGGATGGCCCTTCTAGAATCGTGATTGTGCAGCGACGTCATGACTCCTGTCTAGATATGAAGGACACCTCAGTAATCTCTTCGAGGCTTGGCAGGGCCAATGGGACGCATCTCGAGGTGAGGCGGGAGACCCAGAGTTCCTTTCCAGTAGCCACAGGGATATTGGGATTCCTCTCAAAGTTCAAGAGGAGTCAGGCATCGTCACCTTTTGAAGCAGTGAACTCTGCGTGCTTCTCGAGGTGTCAAAGTCATGTGAGGCATTTCATCGAAAGGAGTCGGGGACTTAGGGTTTCTCTAGTGACTCCACTGGGGATTCGGACATCCCTTCACCTTGTGAGATGAAAGATGAGCCTGTATTCAAGCCACTGCAAGGAAACCCCGCCTCCTTTAAAGTCAGGGCTTCTCGTTGTATATTCCACTTGAGGCAGCAAACTCAGGGTCCGTCCCTCACACCTACTGCTGAGAGAAGCCCCCCCTTGAGGGGCTTGTGGAAAGTTGGCATATGTCTTGGGTCTAAGCCAGGCAATCAGCTCTCAATTCCAGGCAATTTGCGGTCCACGGTGCATTCCTCATGTTGCTCTGCTGACCTTGGTATTCCTCTAGGCTTGGCAGGTTATTCTCGGGGAACCTCTAGAGTTCACTAAAAAAAGTCAAGCCACTGGTCGTGTTTGCTGGGAATCGGGGTACGGCTCAGGAGTCAAATCAAGGGAAGCGGGCCTCATCTCAAGTTTATTTGCAGTACATGGAGCCCCTTCGTGATGCTGTGTGATCTGAGGGTTCCTCTCTACTTGTGACTGTGTTCTTGGGGATTGTCTGGATATCCATCAAGCAAGTCGAGGCTTCGTACATGTTTCATGTGAATCACGGGATTGGTCTGCATGCATTGAAGGGGAATCGGGCCTCATCTCGCTTTGGACGGAAAGTCTCATGTTTTTTCTTGAGTTGCGGCGGGGACCTGTGGTATATACTCGAGTTACGGAGGGGATGGCCCTTCAACACTCGTGTTTCCCCAGCGACGTCAGGACTCCTGTCGAGTTACGAGGGACACATCAGGAATCTCTTCGAGGCTTGGCAGGGCCAAAGGGACTCTTCTTGAGGTGAGGCGGGAGACCCAGGGTCCCTTTCCAGTAGCTCAGGAATATGAGGATTCCTCTCAATGTTCAAGAGGAGTCAGGCATCGTCACCTTTTGACGAAGTGAACTCTGCGCACCGCTCGAGGTGTCAAAGGCGTGTGAGGCATTCCCTCGAAAGGAGTCGGGGACCTAGGCCTATTTCTATGGATTCCACAGGGGATTCAAACATCCCTTCACCTTGTGAGATGATAGAGGAGCCTGTATTCAAGTCACTGTAAGAAAACCCAGCCTCCATTCTAGTCAGGGCTTCTCGGTGTATATTCCACTTGAGGCAGGAAACTCAGGGTCCCTCCCTCACACTTACTGCTGAGAGAAGCCATCTTTTGAGGGGATTGTGGAAAGTAGACATCCTTCTTGAGTCTAAGCCAGGCAATCAGCTCTCATCTCCAGGCAATTTGGGGTCCACGGAGCATTCCTCCAGTGGCTCTATAAACTTGGTATTCCTCTAGACTTGGCATGTTTTTCTCAGGGAACCTCTGGAGTTGCCAAAAAGAAGTCAAGCCACTGTCGTGTTTAATGTGGAACGCGGGATGACTCTGGAGTCAAGGAAGGGGTATCGGGCCTCAACTAGAGTTGATTTGGGGTACATGGAGCTCCTTCACGATGCTGGTGTAACCTCAGGGTCGCTCTGTACTTGTGACAGTGTCCTTGCGGATTGTCTCGAGATCCATCAGGCAAGTCGAGGCTCCTTACATGTTTCATGTGGATCACGGGTTTGCTATGCATGCAGTGCAGGAGAGTCGTGCCTCATCTCGCTTTGAGGGGGAAGTCTCATGGATTTTTTAGAGTTGCGGTGCGTACCTGGATTATATTCTTGAGATACGGCGGGGATGGCACTTCAACACTCGTGTTTGTCCAGCAACGTCAGGACTCCTGTCAAGTTACGAGGGACACATCCGGAATCTCTTCGAGGCTTGGCAGGGCCAAAGCAATGCTTCTAGATGTAAGGCGGGAGACACAGGGTGCCTTTCCAGTAGCCACAGGTTATTGGGATTCCCGTCAATGTTCAAGAGCAGTCAGGCATCGTCACCTTTTGAAGCAGTGAACTCTGCGTGCCGGTCGAGGTGTCAAATGCATGTGAGGCATTCCGTCGAAAGGAGTCGGGGACCTAGGGCTTTTTCTAGGGACTCCACTGGGGATTCAGACATCCCTTCACCTTGTGAAATGAAAGAGAAGCCTGTATTCAAGCCACTGCAAGGAAATTCGGCCTCCTTTCGAGTCAGGGCTTAAGGTGTATAATCCACTTGAGGCAGCAAACTCAGGGTCCCTCCCTCACACCAAGTGCTGAGAGAAGGCTCCTCTTGAGTGGCTGGTGGATAGTTGGCATACGCCTTAAGTCTAAGCCAGGCAATCAGCTCTCATCTCCATGCCATTTGGGGTCCACGGAGCATACCTGGAGTTTCTCTTCTGCACTTGGTATTCCTCTAGGCTTGAAACGTTGTTCTCGGGGCAACTCTGGAGTTGCCTAAAGGAAGTCAAGCCACTGGTCGTGTTTGTGGGATCGGGGGATGGCTCTGGTGTCAAGGCAGGGGAATCATGCCTCATCTCGAGTTGATTTTGGGTACATGAAACTCCTTAGCGATGCTGGTGTGACCTCAGCTTCCCTCTCTACATGTGACAGTGATCTTGTGGACTGTGTCGAGATCCATCAAGCAAGTCGAGGCTCCTTACAAGTTTCATGGTTCTCACTTGATTGCTCTGCATGCAGTGCAGGAGAATCGTGCCTCATCTCGCTTTGAGGGGGAAGTCTCATTGTTTTTTCGAGTTGCGTTGCGGACTTGGGTTATATTCTCGAGATAAGGCGGGGATGGCACTTCAACACTCGTGTTGTCCAGCGACGTCTGGACTCCTGTCGAGTTACGAGAGACACATCCGGAATCTCTTCGAGGCTTGGCAGGGCCAAAGGGACGCTTCTCGATGTGAGGCGGGAGACACAGGGTGCCTTTCCAGTAGCCACAGGTATATTGGGATTCCTGTCAATGTTCAAGAGGAGTCAGGCATCATCACCTTTTGAAGCAGTGAACTCTGCGTGCCGCTCGAGGTGTCAAATGCATGTGAGGCATTCCCTCGAAAGGATTCGGGGACCTAGGGCTTTTTCTAGGGACTCCACTGGGAATTCAGACATCCCTTCACCTTGTGAAATGAACGAGGAGCCTGTATTCAAGACACTGCAAGGAAACCCGTCCTCGTTTCTAGTCAGGGCTTCTCGGTGTATATTCCACTTGAGGCAGCAAGCTCTGAGTCCCTCCCTCACACCCCTACTGCTGAGAGAAGGCTCCTCTTGAGTGGCTGGTGGATAATTGGCATACGTCTTGAGTCTAGGCCAGGCAATCAGCTCTCATCTCCGGGCAATTTGGGGTCCAAGGAGCATACGTGGAGTTGCTCTTCTGAACTTGGTATTCCTCCAGGCTTGGCACGTTGTTCTCGGGGAACCTCTGGAGTTGCCTAAAGGAAGTCAAGCCACTGGTCGTGTTTGATGTGGATCGGGGGATGGCTCTGGAGTCAAGGCAGGGGAATCCTGGCTCATCTCGATTTGATTTTGGGTACATGAAACTCCTTCGCGATTCTGGTGTGACCTCAGCTTCCCTCTCTACTTGTGACAGTGTTTTTGAGGATTGTCTCGAGATCCATCAAGCAAGTCGAGGCTCCTTACATGTTTCATGGGGATCACGGGATTGCTCTGCATGCAATGCACGGGAATCGGGCCTCATCTCGCTTTGAGCGGGAAGTCTCATGGTTTTTTCTCGAGTTGTGGCGGGGACCTGAAATATATTCTCGAGATACGGCGGGGATGGACCTTCAACACACGTGTTTGTCAAGCGATGACAGGACTCCTCTCGAGTTACAATGGACACCTCAGGAATCTCTTCGAGGCTTGGCAGGGCCAAAGGGACGCTTCTCGAAGTGACGCGGGAGACCCAGCATCCTGTTCCAGTAGCCCCAGGGGTATTGGGATTCCTGTCAATGTTCAAGAAGAGTCAGGCATCGTCATCTTTTGAAGCAGTGAACTCTGCATGCCACTCGAGGTGTGAAAGGCATGTGAGGCATTCGGTCGAAAGGAGTCGCGGCCTAGGCTTTCTCTAGGGACTCCACAGGGGCCTCAGACATCCCTTCAATTGTGAGATGATAGACGAGCCTGTATTCAAGCCTCTGCAAGGAAACTCGGCCTCCATTCGAGTCAGGGCTTCTCGGTGTATATTCCACTTGAGGCAGCAAACTCAGGATCCCACCCTCACACCTACTGCTGAGAGCAGCCTTCCCTTGAGGGTCGTATGGAAAGTTGCCATACGTCTTGAGTCTAAGCCAGGCAATCAGCTCTCATCTTCAGGCAATTTGTGGTCCACGGAGCATACCTGGAGTTGCTCAGCTGAACGTGGTATTCCTCTAGGCTTGGCACGTTGTTCTCGCGGAACCTCTGGAGTTCCTTAAAGGAAGTCAAGCCGCTGGTGGTGTTTGCTGGGGATCGGGTGTTGGCTCTGGATTCAAGACATGGGAATCGAGCCTCATCTCGTGTTGATTTGGGGTACATGGAGCTCCTTCGGGATACTGGTGTGACCTCAGTGTCCCTCTCTAGTTGTGACAGTGTTCTTGAGGATTGTCTCGAGATCCATCAAGCAAGTCGAGGCTCCTTACATGTTTCATGGGGATCACGGGATTCCTCTGCATGCAGTGCAGGGGAATCGGGCCTCATCTCTCTTTGAGGGGGAAGTCTCATGGTTTTTCTCGAGTTGCGGCGGGGACCTGAAATATATTCTCGAGATACGGCGGGGATGGACCTTCAACACACGAGTTTGTCAAGCGATGACAGGACTCCTCTCGAGTAAGAGGGACACCTCAGGAATCTCTTCGAGGCTTGGCAGGGCCAAAGGGACGCTTCTCGACGTGACGCGGGAGACCCAGCGTCCCTTTACAGTAGCCCCATGGATATTGGGATTCCTCTCAATGTTCAAGAGGAATCAGGCATCGTCACCTTTTGAAGCAGTGAACTCTGCGTGCCGCTCGTGGTGTCAAAGGCATCTGATGCATTCCGTCGAAAGGAGTCGGGGACCTAGGGCTTTCTATAGGGACTCCACAGGGGACTCAGACATCCCTTCACCTTGTGAGATGAAAGACGAGCCTGTATTCAAGCCTCTGCAAGGAAACTCGGCCTTTATTCGAGCCAGGGCTTCTCGGTGTATATTCCACTTGAGGCAGGAAATTCAGGATCCCTCCCTCACACATACTGCTGAGAGCAGCCTTCCCTTGAGGGTCATATGGAAAGTTGCCATACGTCTTGAGTCTAAGCCAGGCAATCAGCTCTCATCTCCAGGCAATTTGGGGTCCACGGAGCATTCCTGGATTTGCTCTGCTGAACTTGGTATTCCTCTCTGCTTGGCACGTTGTTCTCGGGGAAAACTCTGGAGTTGCCTAAAGAAAGTCAAACCACTGGTCGTTTTTGATATGGATCGGGGGATGGCTCTGGAATCAAGGCAGGGGATTCCTGCCTCATCACGAGTTGATTTGTGGGTACATGCATGTCCTTCGCGATGCTGGTGTGACCTCAGGTTCCCTCTCTACTTGTGACAGTGATATTTGCCGACTGTCTCGAGATCCATCAATCAAGTCGAGGTTCCTTACATGTTTCATGGGTATCACGGGATTGCTTTACATGCAGTGATGGGGAATTGGGCCTCATCTCGCTTTGAGGGGGAAGTCTCATGGTTTTTCTCGAGTTGCGGTGGGGACCTGGGGTATATACTTGAGTTACGGAGGGGATGGCCCTTCAACACTCGTGTTTCCCCAGCGACATCAGGACTCCTGTCGAGTTACGAGGGACACCTCAGGAATCTCTTCGAGGCTTGGCAGGGCCAAAGGGACCCTCCTTCAGGTGAGCGGGAGTCACAGGTTCCCTTTCCAGTAGCCAGGGATATTGGGATTCCTGTCAATGTTCAAGAGGAGTTAGGCATCGTCACCATTTGAAGCAGTGAACTCTGCGTGCCGCTCGAAGTGTCAAAGGCATGTGAGGCATTCCATCGAAAGGAGTCGGGACCTAGGGCTTTCTCTAGGGACTCCACAGGGGATTCAGAATCCCTTCACCTTGTGAGATGATAGAGGAGCCAGTATTCAAGCCACTGCAAGGAAAACCCAGCCTCCTTTCGAGTCAGGGCTTCTCGGTGTATATTCCACTTGAGGCAGCAAACTCAGGTTCCCTCCCTCACACCTACTGCTGAGAGAATCCTTCTCTTGAGGGGCTTGTGGAAAGTAGGCATACGTTTTGAATCTAAGCCAGGCAATCAAACTCTCATCTCCAGGCATTTTATTGTCCACGAAGCATTCCTCGAGTGGCTCTGCTGAACTTGCTATTCCTCTAGACTTGGCACGTTTTTCTCGGGGAACCTCTGGAGTTTGCCTAAAGGAAGTCAAGCCACTGTCGTGTTTGATGTGGAACGGGGATGGCTCTGGAGTCAAGGCAGGGGAATCGGGCCTCATCTCGAGTTGATTTGGGGTACATGGAGCTCCTTCGCGATGCTGGTGTGACCTCAGGGTTCCTCTGTACTTGTGACAGACTTCTTGCGGATTGTCTCGAGATCCATCAAGCAAGTCGAGGCTCCTAACATGTTTCATGGTTATCACGGGATTGCTCTGCATGCAGTGCAGGGGAAATCGTGCCTCATCTCGCTTTGAGGGGGAAGTCTCATGGTTTTTCTCGAGTTGCGGTGCGGACCTGGGGTATATTCTCGAGATACGGCGGGGATGGCACTTCAACACTCGTGTTTGTCCAGCGACGTCAGGACTCCTGTCGAGTTACGAGGGACACACCTCAGGAATCTCTTCGAGGCTTGGCAGGGCCAAAGGGACGCTTCTCGTGGTGAGGCGGGAGACCCAGGGTCCCTTTCCAGTAGCCACAGGGATATTGGATTCCTGTCAATGTTCAAGAGGAGTCAGGCATCGTCACCTTTTGAAGCAGTGAACTCTGCGTGCCGCTCGAGGTGTCAAAGCATGTGAGACATTCTGTCGTCGAAAGGAGTCGGGACCTGGGGCTTTTTCTAGGGACTCCACAGGGGACTTCAGACATCCCTTCCATTCACCTTGTGAAATGAACGAGGAGCCTGTATTCAAGCCACTGCAAGGAAACCCGGCCTCCTTTCGAGTCAGGGCTTCTCGGTGTATATTCCATTGAGGCAGCAAAATCAGGGTCCCTTCCTCACACCTACTGCTGAGAGAAGCCTTCTCTTGAGGGGCTTGGAAAGTTGGCATATATCTTGAGTCTAAGCCAGGCAATCCGCTCTCATCTCCAGGCAATTTGGGTCCACGGAGCATTCCTCGAGTTGCTCTGCTGAACTTGGTATTCCTCTAGGCTTGGCACGTTGTTTCTCGGGGAACCTCTGAGTTGCCTAAAGGAAGTCAAGCCACTGGTCGTGTTTGATGGGAATCGAGGGATGGCTCTGGAGTCAAGGCAGGGAATCGGGCCTCATCTCGAGTTGATTTGGGTACATGGAGCTCCTTCGCGATGCTGTGTGACCTCAGGGTCCCTCTCTACTTGTGACAGTGTTCTTGCGGATATTGTCTCGAGATCCATCAAGCAAGTCGAGGCTCCTTACAAGTTTCATGGGGATCACGGGATTGCTCTGCATGCAGTGCAGGGGAATCGGGCCTCATCTCGCTTTGAGGGGAAGTCTCATGGTTTTTCTCGAGTTGCGGTGGGGGACCTGAAATATATTCTCGAGTTACGGCGGGGATGGCCTTCAACACTCGTGTTTGTCCAGCGACGTCAGGACTCCTGTCGAGTTACGAGGGACACCTCAGGAATCTCTTCGAGGCTTGGCAGGGCCAAAGGGACGCTTTCTCGAGGTTAGGCGGGAGACCCAGGTTCCCTTTCCAGTAGCCAAGGGATATTGGATTCCTGTCAATGTTCAAGAGCAGTCAGGCATCATCACCTTTTGAAGCAGTGAATCTGTGTGCCGCTCGAATGTGTCAAAGGCATGTGAGGCATTCCGAAAGGAGTCGGGGACCTAGGGCTTTCTCTAAGGGACTCCACAGGGGATTCAGACTTCCCTTCACCTTGTGAGATGAAAGAGGAGCCTGTATTCAAGCCACTGCAAGGAAACCCGGCCCTTTCGAGTCAGGGCTTCTCGGTGTATATTCCACTTAAGGCAGCAAACTCAGGGTCCCTCCCTCACACCTACTGCTGAGAGAAGCCTCCCTTGAGGGGCTTGTGGAAAGTTGGCATACGTCTTGAGTCTAAGCCAGGCAATCAGCTCTCAACTCCAGGCAATTTGTGATCCACGGAGCATTCCTCGAGTTGCTCTGCTGAAATTGGTATTCCTCTAGGCTTGTCACATTGTTCTCGGGGAACCTCTGGAGTTGCCTAAACTAAGTCAAGCCACTGGTCGTGTTTGCTGGTTAATCGGGGGGTTGGCTCTGGAGTCAAGGCATGGGAATCGGCCTCATCTCATGTTGATTTGGGGTACATGGAGCTCCTTCGGGATGCTGGTGTGACCTCAGTGTCCCTCTCTACTTTGTGACAGTGTTCTTGAGGATTGTCTCGAGATCCATCAAGCAAGTCGAGGCTCCTAACATGTTTCATGGGGATCACGGGATTGCTCTGCATGCAGTGCAGGGGAATCGGGCCTCATCTCGCTTTGAGGGGAAGTCTCATGGTTTTTCTCGAGTTGCGGCGGGGACCTGTGGTATATTCTCGAGTTACGGCGGGGATGGACCTTCAACACTCGTGTTTTCCAGCGACGTCAGGACTCCTCTCGAGTTACAAGGGACACCTCAGGAATCTCTTCGAGGCTTGGCAGGGCCAAAGGGACGCTTCTCGAGGTGACGGCTGGAGACCCAGCGTCCCTTTCCAGTAGCCCCAGGGTATTGGGATTCCTGTCAATGTTCAAGAAGAGTCAGGCATCGTCACATTTTGAGCAGTGAACACTGTGTTTCCCTCAAGGTGTCAAAGGAATGTGAGGCATTCCGTCTAAAGGAGTCGGGACCTAGGGCTTTCTCTAGGGACTCCACAGGGGACTCAGACATCCCTTCACCTTGTGAGATGAAAGAGGAGCCTGTATTCAAGCCAAGCAAGGAAACCCGGCCAACTTTCGAGTCAGGCTTCTCGGTGTATATTCCCCTTGAGGCAGCAAAATCATGGTCCCTCCCTCACACCTACTGCTGAGAGAAGCCTTCTCTTGAGGGGCTTGTGGAAAGTTGGCATACATCTTGAGTCTAAGCCAGGAAAATCTCTCATCTCCAGGCAATGTGGGGTCCACGGAGCATTCCTCGAGTTGCTCTGCTGAAATTGGTATTCCTCTAGGCTTGGCACGTTGTTCTCGGGTACCTCTGGAGTTGCCTAAAGGAAGTCAAGCCACTGGTCGTGTTTGATGGGATCGGGGATGGCTCTGGAGTCAAGGCAGGGGAATCGGGCCTCATCTCGAGTTGATTTGGGTAACATGGAGCTCCTTCGCGATGCTGGTGTGACCTCAGTGTCCCTCTCTACTTGTGACAGTGTTCTTGCGGATTGTCTCGAGATCCATCAAGCAAGTCGAGGCTCCTTACATGTTTCATGGGGATCACGGGATTGCTCTGCATGCAGTGCAGGGGAATCGGGCCTCATCTCGCTTTGAGGGGGAAGTCTCATGGTTTTTCTCGAGTTGCGGCGGGGACCTGTGGTATATTCTCGAGTTACGGCGGGGATGGCCCTTCAAAAATCGTGTTTGTCCAGCGACGTCAGGACTCCTCTCGAGTTACGAGGGACACCTCAGGAATCTCTTCGAGGCTTGGCAGGGCCAAAGGGACGCTCTCAAGGTGAGGCTGGAGACCCAGTGTCCCTTTCCAGTAGCCACAGGGATATTGGGATTCCTGTCAATGTTCAAGAGGAGTCAGGCATCGTCACTTTTGAAGCAGTGAACTCTGCGTGCCGCTCGAGGGTCAAAGGCATGTGATGCATTCCGTTGAAAAGGAGTCGGGGACCTAGGGCTTTCTATAGGGACTCCACAGGGGACTCAGACATCCCTTCACCTGTGAGATAAAAGAGGAGCCTGTATTCAAGCCACTGCAAGGAAACCCGGCTCCTTTCGAGTCAGGGCTTCTCGGTTTATATTCCACTTGAGGCAGCAAACTCAGGGTCCCTCCCTCACACCTACTGCTGAGAGAAGTCTCCTGTGAGGGGCTTGTGGAAAGTTGGCATACGACTTGTGTCTAAGCCAGGCAATCAGCTCTCAACTCCAGGCAATTTGCGGTCCACGGAGCATTCCTCGAGTTGCTCTGCTGAAATTGGGATTCCTCTAGGCTTGGCACGTTGTTCTCGGGGAACCTGGAGTTGCCTAAAGGCTAAGTCAAGCCACTGGTCGTGTTTTCTGGGAACGGGGGATGGCTCTGGAGTCAGGGCACATGGGAATCGGGCCTCATCTCGTGTTGATTTGGTGTACATGGAGCTCCTTCGCGATGCTGGTGTGACCTCAGGGTCCCTCTCTACTGTGACAGTGTTCTTGCAGGATTGTCTCGAGATCCATCAAGCATGTCGAGGCTCCTTACAAGTTTCATGGGGATCACGGGATTGCTCTGCATGCAGTGCAGGGGAATCGGGCCTCATCTCGCTTTGAGGGGGAAGTCTCATGGTTTTTCTCGAGTTGCGGCGGGGGACCAGGAATATATTCTCGAGTTACGGCGGGGATGGCCCTTCAAAACTCGTGTTTGTCCAGCGACGTCAGGACTCCTGTCGAGTTACGAGGGACACCTCAGGAATCTCTTCGAGGCTTGGCAGGGCCAAAGGGACGCTTCTCAAGGTGAGGCTGGAGACCCAGGGTCCCTTTCCAGGAGCCACAGGGGATATTGGGATTCCTGTCAATGTTCAAGAGGAGTCAGGCATCGTCACATTTTGAAGCAGTGAACTCTGCGTGCCGCTCGAGGTGTCAAAGGCATGTGAGGCATTCCGTCTAAAGGAGTCGGGGACCTAGGGCTTTCTCTAGGGACTCCACAGGGGACTCAGACATCCCTTCACCTTGTGAGAATGAAAGAGGAGCCTGTATTCAAGCCACTGCAAGGAAACCCGGCCAACCTTTCGAGTCAGGGCTTCTCGGTGTATATTCCCCTTGAGGCAGCAAAATCAGGGTCCCTCCCTCACACCTACTGCTGAGAGAAGCCTCCTCTTGAGGGGCTTGTGGAAAGTTGGCATACGTCTTGAGTCTAAACAGGCAATCATCTCTCAACTCCAGGCAATTTGTGATCCACGGAGCATTCCTCGAGTTGCTCTGCTGAAATTGGTATTCCTCTAGGCTTGGCACGTTGTTCTCGGGGAACCTCTGGAGTTGCCTAAAGGAAGTCAAGCCACTGGTCGTGTTTGATGGGCAACGGGGGTTGGCTCTGGAGTCAAGGCAGGGAATCGGGCCTCATCTCGAGTTGATTTGGGGTACATGGAGCTCCTTCGGGATGCTGGTGTGACCTCAGTGTCCCTCTCTACTTGTGACAGTGTTCTTGCGGATTGTCTCGAGATCCATCAAGCAAGTCGAGGCTCCTTACATGTTTCATGGGGATCACGGGATTGCTCTGCATGCAGTGCAGGGGAATCGGGCCTCATCTCGCTTTGAGGGGGAAGTCTCATGGTTTTTCTCGAGTTGCGGCGGGGACCTGGGGTATATTCTCGAGTTTCGGCGGGGATGGGCCCTTCAACACTCGTGTTTGTCCAGCGACGTCAGGACTCCTGTCGAGTTACAAGGGACACCTCAGGAATCTCTTCGAGGCTTGGCAGGGCCAAAGGGACGCTTCTCAAGGTGAGGCTGGAGACCCAGGGTCCCTTTCCAATAGCCAAAGGGATATTGGGATTCCTGTCAATGTTCAAGAGGAGTCAGGCATCGTCACATTTTGAAGCAGTGAACTCTGTGTTTCCCTCAAGGTGTCAAAGGAATGTGAGGCATTCCGTCGAAAGGAGTCGGGGACCTAGGGCTTTCTCTAGGGACTCCACAGGGACTTCAGACATCCCTTCACCTTGTGAGATGAAAAAGGAGCCAGTATTCAAGCCAATGCAAGGAAACCCGGCCTCCTTTCGAGTCAGGGCTTCTCGGTGTATATTCCACTTGAGGCAGCAAAATCATGGTCCCTCCCTCACACCTACTGCTGAGAGAAGCCTTCTCTTTGAGGGGCTTGTGGAAAGTTGGCATACGTCTTGAGTCTAAGCCAGGAAATCAGCTCTCATCTCCAGGCAATGTGGGATCCACGGAGCATTCCTCGAGTTGCTCTGCTGAACTTGGTATTCCTCTAGGCTTGGCACGTTGTTCTCGGGGAAACGGCTTGGAGTTGCCTAAACTAAGTCAAGCCACTGGTCGTGTTTGATGTGGGGATCGGGGGTTGGCTCTGGAGTCAAGGCATGGGAATCGAGTCTCATCTCATGTTGATTTGGGGTACATGGAACTCCTTCGGGATGCTGGTGTGACCTCAGTGTCCCTCTCTAGTTGTGACAGTGTTCTTGCGGATTGTCTCGAGATCCATCAAGCAAGTCGAGGCTCCTTACATATTTCATGGGGATCACGGGATTGCTCTGCATGCAGTGCAGGGGAATCGGGCTCATCTCGCTTTGAGGGGGGGAGTCTCATGGTTTTTCTCGAGTTGCGGTGGGGACCTGTATATATATTCTCGAGTTATGGTGGGGATGCACCTTCAAAACTCGTGTTTGTCCAGCGACGTCAGGACTCCTCTCGAGTAACGAGGGACACCTCAGGAATCTCTTCGAGGCTTGGCAGGGCCAAAGGGACGCTTCTCAGGTGACGGCTGGAGACCCAGGGTCCCTTTCCAGTAGCCCCAGGGGTATTGGGATTCCTGTCAATGTTCAAGAGGAGTCAGGCATCGTCACATTTTGAAGCAGTGAACTCTGCGTGCCCTCGAGGTGTCAAAGGAATGTGAGGCATTCCGTCGAAAGGAGTCGGGGACCTAGGGCTTTCTCTAGGGACTCCACAGGGGACTCAGACATCCCTTCACCTTGTGAGATGAAAGAGGAGCCTGTATTCAAGCCACTGCAAGGAAACCCGGCCTCCTTTCGAGTCAGGGCTTCTCGGTTTATATTCCACTTGAGGCAGCAAAATCATGGTCCCTCCCTCACACCTACTGCTGAGAGAAGCCTTCTCTTGAGGGGCTTGTGGAAAGTTGGCATACGTCTTGAGTCTAAGCCAGGAAATCAGCTCTCAACTCCAGGCAATTTGGGGTCCACGGAGCATTCCTCGAGTTGCTCTGCTCAAATTGGGATTCCTCTAGGCTTGGCACGTTGTTCTCGGGGAACTCTGGAGTTGCCTAAAGGAAATCAAGCCACTGGTCGTGTTTTCTGGGGAACGGGGGATGGCTCTGGAGTCAAGGCAGGGGATCGGGCCTCATCTCGAGTTGATTTGGAGTACATGGAGCTCCTTCGCGATGCTGGTGTGACCTCAGGGTCCCTCTCTACTTGTGACAGTGTTCTTGAGGATTGTCTCGAGATCCATCAAGCAAGTCGAGGCTCCTTACATGTTTCATGGGGATCACGGGATTGCTCTGCATGCAGTGCAGGGGAATCGGGCCTCATCTCCTTTGAGGGGGAAGTCTCATGGTTTTTCTCGAGTTGCGGGGGACCTGTGGTATATTCTCGAGTTATGGCGGGGATGCACCTTCAAAAATCGTGTTTGTCCAGCGACGTCAGGACTCCTGTCGAGTTACGAGGGACACCTCAGGAATCTCTTCGAGGCTTGGCAGGGCCAAGGGACGCTTCTCTCGAGGTGAGGCTGGAGACCCAGGTCCCTTTCCAGTAGCCCAGGGGTATTGGGATTCCTGTCAATGTTCAAGAGGAGTCAGGCATCATCAGCTTTTGAAGCAGTGAACTCTGCGTGCCGCTCGAGGTGTCAAAGGCATGTGATGCATTTTCGTCAAAAGGAGTCGGGGACCTAGGGCTTTCTCTAGGGACTCCACAGGGGACTCAGACATCCCTTCACCTTGTGAGATGAAAGAGGAGCCTGTATTCAAGCACTGCAAGGAAACCCGGCCTCCTTTTGAGTCAGGGCTTCTCGGTTATATTCCATTTGAGGCAGCAAACTCAGGGTCCCTCCCTCACACCTACTGCTGAGAGAAGTCTCCCCTTGAGGGGCTTGTGGAAAGCTGGCATACGACTTGTGTCTAAGCCAGGCAATCAGCTCTCAATTCCAGGCAATTTGCGGTCCACGGAGCATTCCTCGAGTTGCTCTGCTGAAATTGGGATTCCTCTAGGCTTGGCACGTTGTTCTCGGGTACCTCTGGAGTAGCCTAAAGGCAGTCAAGCCACTGGTCGTGTTTTCTGAGGAACGTGGGATGGCTCTGGAGTCAGGGCAGGGTAATCGGGCCTCATCTCGAGTTGATTTGGTGTACATGGAGCTCCTTCGCGATGCTGGTGTGACCTCAGGGTCCCTCTCTACTTGTGACAGTGTTCTCGCGGATTGTCTCGAGATCCATCAAGCATGTCGGGGATTCTTACGTGTTTCATGGGGATCACGGGATTGCTCTGCGTGCAGTGCAAGGGAATCGTGCCTAATTTTGCTTTGAGGGGGACGTCTCATGGTTTTTCTCGAGTTGCGGCAAGGATCTGGAATATATTCTCGAATTATGGCGGGGAAGGCCGTTCAACACTCGTGTTTGTCCAGCGACGTCAGGATTCCTGTCGAGTTACGAGGGACACCTCAGGAATCTCTTCGAGGCTTGGCAGGTCCAAAGGGACACTT
This sequence comes from Odocoileus hemionus, assembly GCA_020976825.1. Classification (NCBI taxonomy): domain Eukaryota; kingdom Metazoa; phylum Chordata; class Mammalia; order Artiodactyla; family Cervidae; genus Odocoileus; species Odocoileus hemionus. Next base: position 38,477 of record JAJLRB010001224.1, on the reverse strand, counting down.
CTCAGTGTGAGGCGGGAGACCCAGGGTCCCTTTCCAGGAGCCACAGGGATATTGGGATTCCTGTCAATGTTCAAGAGGAGTCAGGCATCATCAGCTTTTGAAGCAGTGAACTCTGCGTGCCGCTCGAGGTGCCAAGGCATGTGAGGTTTTCCGATGAAAAGAGTCGGGGACCTAGGGCTTTCTCTAAGGACTCCACAGGGGATTCAGACATCCGTTCACCTTGTGAGAATAAATAGGAGACTGTATTCAAGCCACTGCAAGGAAACCCGGCCACCTTTTGAGTCAGGGCTTCTCGGTGTATATTCCTTAAGGCAGCAAACTCAGGGTCCCTTCCTCACACCTACTGCTGAGAGAAGGCTCCTGTTGATTGGCTTGTGGAAAGTTGACATACGTCTTGAGGCTAACCAGGCAATCAGCTCTCAACTCCAGGAAATTTGTGATCCACGGAGCATTCCTCGAGTTGCTCTGCTGAAATTAGTATTCCTTTAGGCTTGGCACGTTGTTCTCGGGGAAGCTCTGGAGTTGCCTAAAGTAAGTCAAGCCACTGGTCGTGTTTGCTGGTTAACGGGGGTTGGCTCTGGTGTCAAGACATGGGAATCGCGCTTCATCTCATCTTGATTTGGGGTACATGGTGCTCCTTCGGGATGCTGGTGTGACCTCAGTGTCCCTCTCTACTTGTGACAGTGTTCTTGCGGATTGTCTCGAGATCCATCAAGCAAGTCGAGGCTCCCTACAAGTTTCATGGGGATCACGGGATTGCTCTGCATGCAGTGCAGGGGAATCGGGCCTCATCTTGCTTTGAGGGGGAAGTCTCATGGTTTTTCTCGAGTTGCGGCGGGGACCAGCGGTATATTCTCGAGTTACGGCGCGGAAGGCCCTTCAACACTCATGTTTGTCCAGCGACGTCAAGACTCTTGTCGATTTACGAGGAACACCTCAGGAATCCCTTCGAGGCTTGTCAGGGCCAAAGGGACGCTTCTCAAGGTGAGGCTGGAAACCCAGGGTCTCTTTCCAATACCAAAGGGATATTGGGATTCCTCTCAATGTTCAAGAAGACTCAGGCATCGTCATATTTAGAAGCAGTGAACACTGTATTTCCCTCAAGGTGACAAAGGAATGTGAGGCATTCCTTCTAAAGGAGTCGGGGACCTAGGTCTTTCTCTAGGGACTCCACAGGGGACTCAGACATCCCTTCACCTTGTGAGATGAAAGAGGAGCCAGTATTCAAGCCAATGCAAGCAAACCAGGCCAACTTTCGAGTCAGGGCTTCTCGGTGTATATTCCCCATGATGCAGCAAAATCATGGTCCCTGCCTCACACCTACTGCTGAGAGAAGCCTTCTCTTGAGGGGCTTGTGGAAATTTGGCATACATCTTGAGTCTAAGCCAGGAAATCATCTCTCATCTTCAGGCAATGTAGGGTTCACGGAGCATTCCTCGAGTTGCTCTGCTGAACTTGGTATTCCTCTAGGCTTGTCACGTTGTTCTCGGGGAATGGCTGGAGTTGCCTTTACTAAGTCAAGCCACTGGTCGTGTTTGCTGGGGATCGGGGGTTGGCTCTGGAGTGAAGGCATGCGAATCGAGTCTCATCTCGTGTTGATTTGGAGTACATGGAGCTCCTTCGGAATGCTGGTGTGACCTCAGTGTACGTGTCTAGTTGTGACAGATTTCTTGAGGATTGTCTCGAGATCCATCAAGTAAGTCGAGGCTCCTTACATATTTCATGGGGATCACGGGATTGCTCTGCATGCAGTGCAGGGGAATTGGGGCTCATCTCCCTTTGAGGGGGGAAGTCTCATGGTTTTTCTCGAGTTGCGTTGGGGACCTGTGGTATATTCTCGAGTTATGGCGAGGATGCACCTTCAAAAATCGTGTTTGTCCAGCGACGTCAGGACTCCTCTCGAGTAACGAGGGACACCTCAAGAATCTCTTCGAGGCTTGGCAGGGCCTAAGGGACGCTCCTCGAGGTGACGCTGGAGACCCAGTGTCCCTTTCCAGTAGCCCCAGGGGTATTGGGATTCCTGTCAATGTTCAAGAGGAGTCAGGCATCGTCAACTTTCGAAGCAGTGAACTCTGCGTGCCGCTCGAGGTGTCAAAGGCTTGTGATGCATTCCGTCAAAAGGAGTCGGGGACCTAGGGCTTTCTATAGGGACTCCCACAGGGGACTCAGACATCCCTTCACCATGTGAGATGAAAGAGGAGCCTGTATTCAAGCCACTGCAAGGAAACCTATTCTCCTTTCGAGTCAGGGCTTCTCGGTTTATATTCTCCTTGAGGCAGCAAACTCAGGGTCCCTCCCTCACACCTACTGCTGAGAGAAGTCTCCCCTTGAGGGGCTTGTGGAAAGCTGGCATACGACTTGTGTCTAAGCCAGGCAATCAGCTCTCAATTCCAGGCAATTTGCGTTCCACGGAGCATTCCTCGAGTTGCTATGCTGAAATTGGGATTCCTCTAGGCTTGGCACGTTGTTCTCGGGTACCTCTGGAGTAGCCTAAAGGCAGTCAAGCCACTGGTCGTGTTTTCTGAGGAACGTGGGATGGCTCTGGAGTCAGGGCAGGGTAATCGGGCCTCATCTCGAGTTGATTTGGTGTACATGGAGCTCCTTCGCGATGCTGGTGTGACCTCAGGGTCCCTCTCTACTTGTGACAGTGTTCTCGCGGATTGTCTCGAGATCCATCAAGCATGTCGGGGATTCTTACGTGTTTCATGGGGATCACGGGATTGCTCTGCGTGCAGTGCAAGGGAATCGTGCCTAATTTTGCTTTGAGGGGGACGTCTCATGGTTTTTCTCGAGTTGCGGCAAGGATCTGGAATATATTCTCGAGTTACGGCGGGGATGGCCGTTCAACACTCGTGTTTGTCCAGCGACGTCAGGATTCCTGTCGAGTTACGAGGGACACCTCAGGAATCTCTTCGAGGCTTGGCAGGTCCAAAGGGACACTTCTCCGTGTGAGGCGGGAGACCCAGGGTCCCTTTCCAGGAGCCACAGGGATATTGGGATTCCTGTCAATGTTCAAGAGGAGTCAGGCATCATCAGTTTTTGAAGCAGTGAACTCTGCGTGCCGCTCGAGGTATCAAAGGCATATGAGCTTTTCCGATGAAAGGAGTCGGGGACCTACGGCTTTCTCTAGGGACTCCACAGGGGATTCAGACATCCGTTCACCTTGTGAGAATAAATAGGAGACTGTATTCAAGCCACTGCAAGCCACCTTTTGAGTCAGGGCTTCTCGGTGTATATTCCACTTAAGGCAGCAAACTCAGGGTCCCTCCCTCACACATACTGCTGAGAGAAGGCTCCTGTTGATTGGCTTGTGGACAGTTGGCATGCGTCTTGGGTCTAACCAGGCAATCACCTCTCAACTCCAGGAAATCTGTGATCCACGGAGCATTCCTCGAGTTGCTCTGCTGAAATTGGTATTCCTCTAGGCTTGGCACGTTTTTCTCGGGGAACCTCTGGAGTTGCCTAAACTAAGTCAAGCCACTGGTCGTGTTTGCTGGTTATCGAGGGTTGGCTCTGGAGTCAAGATATGGGAATCGGGCCTCATCTCATGTTGATTTGGGGTACATGGTGCTCCTTCGGGATGCTGGTGTGACCTCAGTGTCCCTCTCTACTGGTGACAGTGTTCTTGCGGATTGTCTCGAGATCCATCAAGCAAGTCGAGGCTCCCTACAAGTTTCATGGTGATCACGGGATTGCTCTGCATGCAGTGCAGGGGAATCGGGCCTCATCTCGCTTTGAGGGGGAAGTCTCATGCTTTTTCTCGAGTTGCGGCGGGGACCAGTGATATATTCTCGAGTTACGGCGGGGATGGCCCTTCAACACTCATGTTAGTCCAGCGACGTCAGGACTCCTGTCGAGCTACAAGGAAAACCTCAGGAATCTCTTCGAGGCTTGGCAGGACAAAAGGGACGCTTCTCAAGGTGCGGCTGGAGACCCAGGGTCTCTTTCCAATAGCCAAAGGGATATTGGGATTCCTCTCAATGTTCAAAAAGACTCAGGCATCGTCACATTTAGAAGCAGTGAACACTGTGTTTCCCTCAAGATGTCAAAGGAATGTGAGGCATTCCGTCTAAAGGAGTCGGGGACCTAGGTCTTTCTCAAGGGACTCCACAGGGGACTCAGACATCCCTTCACCATGTGAAAAGAAAGAGGAGCCAGTATTCAAGCCAATGGAAAGAAACCCGGCCAACTTTCGAGTCAGGGCTTTTCGGTGTATATAACCCATGAGGCAGCAAAATCATGGTCAATCCCTCACACCTACTGCTGAGAGAAGCTTTCTCTTGAGGGGCTTGTGGAAATTTGGCATACATCTTGAGTCTAAGCAAGGAAATCATATCTCATCTTCAGGCAATGTAGGGTCCACGGAGAATTCCTCGAGTTGCTCTGCTGAACTTGGTATTCCTCTAAACTTGGCACGTTGTTCTCGGGAAACTTCTGGAGTTGCCTAAAGGAAGTCAAGCCACTGGTCGTGTTTGATGTGCAACGGGGGATAGCTCTGGAGTCAAGGAAGGGAAATCGGGCCTCATCTCGAGTTGATTTGTGGTACACGGAGCTCCTTCGGGATGCTGGTGTGACCTCTGGTCCCACTCTACTTGTGAGAGTGTTCTTGCGGACACTCTCGAGATCCATCAAGCAAGTCGAGGCTCCTTACATGTTTCATGGGGATCACGGGATTGCTCTGCATGCAGTGCAGGGGAATCGGGCCTCATCTCGCTTTGATGGGGAAGTCTCATGGTTTTTCTCGAGTTGCGGTGGGGACCTAGGGTATATTCTCGTGTTATGGCGTGAAAGGCATTTTAACACTCATGTTTGTCCAGCGACGACAGAACACCTCTCGAGTTATGAGGGACACCTCAGGAATCTCTTTGAGGCTTGGTAGGGCCAAAGGGACGCTTCTCAAGGTGAGGCTGGAGACCCAGGGTCCCTTTCAAATAGACAAAGCGACATTGGGATTCCTGTCAATGTTCAAGAGGAGTCAGGCATCGTCACATTTTGAAGCAGTGAACTCTGTGTTCCCCTCAAGATGTCAAAGGAATGTGAAGCATTCCGTTGAAAGGAGTCGGGGACCTAGGGCTTTCTCTAGGGACTCCACATGGGACTCAGACATCCCTTCACCTTGTGAGATTAAAGAGGAGCCAGTATTCAAGCCAATGCATGGAAACCCGGCCTCCTTTCGAGTCAGGGCTTCTCGGTTTATATTCCACTTGAGGCAGCTAAATCATGGTCCCTCCCTCACATATTCTGCTGAGAGAAGCCTTCTCTTGAGGGGCTTGTGGAATGTTGGCATACGTCTTGAATCTAAGCCAGGAAATCATCTCTCATCTCCAGGCAATGTGGGGTCCACGGAGAATTCCTCGAGTTGCTCTGCTCAACTTGGTATTCCTCTAGGCTTGTCACGTTGTTCTCGGGGAACGGCTGGAGTTGCCTTAACTAAGTCAAGCCACTGGTCGTGTTTGCTGGGGATCGGGGGTTGGCTCTGGAGTGAAGGCATGCGAATCGAGTCTCATCTCGTGTTGATTTGGAGTACATGGAGCTCCTTCGGAATGCTGGTGTGACCTCAGTGTACCTGTCTAGTTGTGACAGATTTCTTGAGGATTGTCTCGAGATCCATCAAGTAAGTCGAGGCTCCTTACATATTTCATGGGGATCACGGGATTGCTCTGCATGCAGTGCAGGGGAATCGGGGCTCATCTCCCTTTGAGGGGGGAAGTCTCATGGTTTTTCTCGAGTTGCGTTGGGGACCTGTGGTATATTCTCGAGTTATGGCGGGGATGCACCTTCAAAAATCGTGTTTGTCCAGCGACGTCAGGACTCCTCTCGAGTAACGAGGGACACCTCAAGAATCTCTTCGAGGCTTGGCAGGGCCTAAGGGACGCTCCTCGAGGTGACGCTGGAGACCCAGTGTCCCTTTCCAGTAGCCCCAGGGGTATTGGGATTCCTGTCAATGTTCAAGAGGAGTCAGGCATCGTCACCTTTTCGAAGCAGTGAACTCTGCGTGCCGCTCGAGGTGTCAAAGGCTTGTGATGCATTCCGTCAAAAGGAGTCGGGGACCTAGGGCTTTCTATAGGGACTCCCACAGGGGACTCAGACATCCCTTCACCATGTGAGATGAAAGAGGAGCCTGTATTCAAGCCACTGCAAGGAAACCTATTCTCCTTTCGAGTCAGGGCTTCTCGGTTTATATTCTCCTTGAGGCAGCAAACTCAGGGTCCCTCCCTCACACCTACTGCTGAGAGAAGTCTCCCCTTGAGGGGCTTGTGGAAAGCTGGCATACGACTTGTGTCTAAGCCAGGCAATCAGCTCTCAATTCCAGGCAATTTGCGGTCCACGGAGCATTCCTCGAGTTGCTCTGCTGAAATTGGGATTCCTCTAGGCTTGGCACGTTGTTCTCGGGTACCTCTGGAGTAGCCTAAAGGCAGTCAAGCCACTGGTCGTGTTTTCTGAGGAACGTGGGATGGCTCTGGAGTCAGGGCAGGGGTAATCGGGCCTCATCTCGAGTTGATTTGGTGTACATGGAGCTCCTTCGCGATGCTGGTGTGACCTCAGGGTCCCTCTCTACTTGTGACAGTGTTCTCGCGGATTGTCTCGAGATCCATCAAGCATGTCGGGGATTCTTACGTGTTTCATGGGGATCACGGGATTGCTCTGCGTGCAGTGCAAGGGAATCGTGCCTAATTTTGCTTTGAGGGGGACGTCTCATGGTTTTTCTCGAGTTGCGGCAAGGATCTGGAATATATTCTCGAATTATGGCGGGGAAGGCCGTTCAACACTCGTGTTTGTCCAGCGACGTCAGGATTCCTGTCGAGTTACGAGGGACACCTCAGGAATCTCTTCGAGGCTTGGCAGGTCCAAAGGGACACTTCTCAGTGTGAGGCGGGAGACCCAGGGTCCCTTTCCAGGAGCCACAGGGATATTGGGATTCCTGTCAATGTTCAAGAGGAGTCAGGCATCATCAGCTTTTGAAGCAGTGAACTCTGCGTGCCGCTCGAGGTGCCAAGGCATGTGAGGTTTTCCGATGAAAAGAGTCGGGGACCTAGGGCTTTCTCTAAGGACTCCACAGGGGATTCAGACATCCGTTCACCTTGTGAGAATAAATAGGAGACTGTATTCAAGCCACTGCAAGGAAACCCGGCCACCTTTTGAGTCAGGGCTTCTCGGTGTATATTCCACTTAAGGCAGCAAACTCAGGGTCCCTTCCTCACACCTACTGCTGAGAGAAGGCTCCTGTTGATTGGCTTGTGGAAAGTTGACATACGTCTTGAGGCTAACCAGGCAATCAGCTCTCAACTCCAGGAAATTTGTGATCCACGGAGCATTCCTCGAGTTGCTCTGCTGAAATTAGTATTCCTTTAGGCTTGGCACGTTGTTCTCGGGGAAGCTCTCTGGAGTTGCCTAAAGTAAGTCAAGCCACTGGTCGTGTTTGCTGGTTAACGGGGGTTGGCTCTGGTGTCAAGACATGGGAATCGCGCTTCATCATCTCATTTGATTTGGGGTACATGGTGCTCCTTCGGGATGCTGGTGTGACCTCAGTGTCCCTCTCTACTTGTGACAGTGTTCTTGCGGATTGTCTCGAGATCCATCAAGCAAGTCGAGGCTCCCTACAAGTTTCATGGGGATCACGGGATTGCTCTGCATGCAGTGCAGGGGAATCGGGCCTCATCTTGCTTTGAGGGGGAAGTCTCATGGTTTTTCTCGAGTTGCGGCGGGGACCAGCGGTATATTCTCGAGTTACGGCGCGGAAGGCCCTTCAACACTCATGTTTGTCCAGCGACGTCAAGACTCTTGTCGATTTACGAGGAACACCTCAGGAATCCCTTCGAGGCTTGTCAGGGCCAAAGGGACGCTTCTCAAGGTGAGGCTGGAAACCCAGGGTCTCTTTCCAATAGCCAAAGGGATATTGGGATTCCTCTCAATGTTCAAGAAGACTCAGGCATCGTCATATTTAGAAGCAGTGAACACTGTATTTCCCTCAAGGTGACAAAGGAATGTGAGGCATTCCTTCTAAAGGAGTCGGGGACCTAGGTCTTTCTCTAGGGACTCCACAGGGGACTCAGACATCCCTTCACCTTGTGAGATGAAAGAGGAGCCAGTATTCAAGCCAATGCAAGCAAACCAGGCCAACTTTCGAGTCAGGGCTTCTCGGTGTATATTCCCCATGATGCAGCAAAATCATGGTCCCTGCCTCACACCTACTGCTGAGAGAAGCCTTCTCTTGAGGGGCTTGTGGAAATTTGGCATACATCTTGAGTCTAAGCCAGGAAATCATCTCTCATCTTCAGGCAATGTGGGGTCCACGGAGCATTCCTCGAGTTGCTCTGCTGAACTTGGTATTCCTCTAGGCTTGTCACGTTGTTCTCGGGGAATGGCTGGAGTTGCCTTTACTAAGTCAAGCCACTGGTCGTGTTTGCTGGGGATCGGGGGTTGGCTCTGGAGTGAAGGCATGCGAATCGAGTCTCATCTCGTGTTGATTTGGGTACATGGAGCTCCTTCGGAATGCTGGTGTGACCTCAGTGTACCTGTCTAGTTGTGACAGATTTCTTGAGGATTGTCTCGAGATCCATCAAGTAAGTCGAGGCTCCTTACATATTTCATGGGGATCACGGGATTGCTCTGCATGCAGTGCAGGGGAATTGGGGCTCATCTCCCTTTGAGGGGGGAAGTCTCATGGTTTTTCTCGAGTTGCGTTGGGGACCTGTGGTATATTCTCGAGTTATGGCGGGGATGCACCTTCAAAAATCGTGTTTGTCCAGCGACGTCAGGACTCCTCTCGAGTAACGAGGGACACCTCAAGAATCTCTTCGAGGCTTGGCAGGGCCTAAGGGACGCTCCTCGAGGTGACGCTGGAGACCCAGTGTCCCTTTCCAGTAGCCCCAGGGGTATTGGGATTCCTGTCAATGTTCAAGAGGAGTCAGGCATCGTCACCTTTCGAAGCAGTGAACTCTGCGTGCCGCTCGAGGTGTCAAAGGCTTGTGATGCATTCCGTCAAAAGGAGTCGGGGACCTAGGGCTTTCTATAGGGACTCCCACAGGGGACTCAGACATCCCTTCACCATGTGAGATGAAAGAGGAGCCTGTATTCAAGCCACTGCAAGGAAACCTATTCTCCTTTCGAGTCAGGGCTTCTCGGTTTATATTCTCCTTGAGGCAGCAAACTCAGGGTCCCTCCCTCACACCTACTGCTGAGAGAAGTCTCCCCTTGAGGGGCTTGTGGAAAGCTGGCATACGACTTGTGTCTAAGCCAGGCAATCAGCTCTCAATTCCAGGCAATTTGCGTCCACGGAGCATTCCTCGAGTTGCTCTGCTGAAATTGGGATTCCTCTAGGCTTGGCACGTTGTTCTCGGGGGTACCTCTGGAGTAGCCTAAAGGCAGTCAAGCCACTGGTCGTGTTTTCTGAGGAACGTGGGATGGCTCTGGAGTCAGGGCAGGGTAATCGGGCCTCATCTCGAGTTGATTTGGTGTACATGGAGCTCCTTCGCGATGCTGGTGTGACCTCAGGGTCCCTCTCTACTTGTGACAGTGTTCTCGCGGATTGTCTCGAGATCCATCAAGCATGTCGGGGATTCTTACGTGTTTCATGGGGATCACGGGATTGCTCTGCGTGCAGTGCAAGGGAATCGTGCCTAATTTTGCTTTGAGGGGGACGTCTCATGGTTTTTCTCGAGTTGCGGCAAGGATCTGGAATATATTCTCGAGTTACGGCGGGGATGGCCGTTCAACACTCGTGTTTGTCCAGCGACGTCAGGATTCCTGTCGAGTTACGAGGGACACCTCAGGAATCTCTTCGAGGCTTGGCAGGTCCAAAGGGACACTTCTCAGTGTGAGGCGGGAGACCCAGGGTCCCTTTCCAGGAGCCACAGGGATATTGGGATTCCTGTCAATGTTCAAGAGGAGTCAGGCATCATCAGTTTTTGAAGCAGTGAACTCTGCGTGCCGCTCGAGGTATCAAAGGCATATGAGCTTTTCCGATGAAAGGAGTCGGGGACCTACGGCTTTCTCTAGGGACTCCACAGGGGATTCAGACATCCGTTCACCTTGTGAGAATAAATAGGAGACTGTATTCAAGCCACTGCAAGGAAACCCGGCCACCTTTTGAGTCAGGGCTTCTCGGTGTATATTCCACTTAAGGCAGCAAACTCAGGGTCCCTCCCTCACACCTACTGCTGAGAGAAGGCTCCTGTTGATTGGCTTGTGGAAGTTGGCATGCGTCTTGGGTCTAACCAGGCAATCACCTCTCAACTCCAGGAAATCTGTGATCCACGGAGCATTCCTCGAGTTGCTCTGCTGAAATTGGTATTCCTCTAGGCTTGGCACGTTTTTCTCGGGGAACCTCTGGAGTTGCCTAAACTAAGTCAAGCCACTGGTCGTGTTTGCTGGTTATCGGGGTTGGCTCTGGAGTCAAGATATGGGAATCGGGCCTCATCTCATGTTGATTTGGGGTACATGGTGCTCCTTCGGGATGCTGGTGTGACCTCAGTGTCCCTCTCTACTTGTGACAGTGTTCTTGCGGATTGTCTCGAGATCCATCAAGCAAGTCGAGGCTCCCTACAAGTTTCATGGGATCACGGGATTGCTCTGCATGCAGTGCAGGGGAATCGGGCCTCATCTCGCTTTGAGGGGGAAGTCTCATGGTTTTTCTCGAGTTGCGGCGGGGACCAGTGGTATATTCTCGAGTTACGGCGGGGATGGCCCTTCAACACTCATGTTAGTCCAGCGACGTCAGGACTCCTGTCGAGCTACAAGGAAAACCTCAGGAATCTCTTCGAGGCTTGGCAGGACAAAAGGGACGCTTCTCAAGGTGCGGCTGGAGACCCAGGGTCTCTTTCCAATAGCCAAAGGGATATTGGGATTCCTCTCAATGTTCAAGAAGACTCAGGCATCGTCACATTTAGAAGCAGTGAACACTGTGTTTCCCTCAAGATGTCAAAGGAATGTGAGGCATTCCGTCTAAAGGAGTCGGGGACCTAGGTCTTTCTCTAGGGACTCCACAGGGGACTCAGACATCCCTTCACCATGTGAAAAGAAAGAGGAGCCAGTATTCAAGCCAATGCAAAGAAACCCGGCCAACTTTCGAGTCAGGGCTTTTCGGTGTATATAACCCATGAGGCAGCAAAATCATGGTCCCTCCCTCACACCTACTGCTGAGAGAAGCTTTCTCTTGAGGGGCTTGTGGAAATTTGGCATACATCTTGAGTCTAAGCAAGGAAATCATCTCTCATCTTCAGGCAATGTGGGTCCACGGAGCATTCCTCGAGTTGCTCTGCTGAACTTGGTATTCCTCTAAACTTGGCACGTTGTTCTCGGGAAACTTCTGGAGTTGCCTAAAGGAAGTCAAGCCACTGGTCGTGTTTGATGGGCAATGGGGGATAGCTCTGGAGTCAAGGAAGGGAAATCGGGCCTCATCTCGAGTTGATTTGGGGTACACGGAGCTCCTTCGGGATGCTGGTGTGACCTCTGGTCCCACTCTACTTGTGACAGTGTTCTTGCGGACACTCTCGAGATCCATCAAGCAAGTCGAGGCTCCTTACATGTTTCATGGGGATCACGGGATTGCTCTGCATGCAGTGCAGGGGAATCGGGCCTCATCTCGCTTTGATGGGGAAGTCTCATGGTTTTTCTCGAGTTGCGGTGGGGACCTAGGGTATATTCTCGTGTTATGGCGTGAAAGGCATTTTAACACTCATGTTTGTCCAGCGACGACAGAACACTCTCGAGTTATGAGGGACACCTCAGGAATCTCTTTGAGGCTTGGTAGGGCCAAAGGGACGCTTCTCAAGGTGAGGCTGGAGACCCAGGGTCCCTTTCAAATAGACAAAGCGACATTGGGATTCCTGTCAATGTTCAAGAGGAGTCAGGCATCGTCACATTTTGAAGCAGTGAACTCTGTGTTCCCTCAAGATGTCAAAGGAATGTGAAGCATTCCGTTGAAAGGAGTCGGGGACCTAGGGCTTTCTCTAGGGACTCCACATGGGACTCAGACATCCCCTTCACCTTGTGAGATTAAAGAGGAGCCAGTATTCAAGCCAATGCATGAAACCCGGCCTCCTTTCGAGTCAGGGCTTCTCGGTTTATATTCCACTTGAGGCAGCAAATCATGGTCCCTCCCTCACACCTACTGCTGAGAGAAGCCTTCTCTTGAGGGGCTTGTGGAAAGTTGGCATACGTCTTGAATCTAAGCCAGGAAATCATCTCTCATCTCCAGGCAATGTGGGGTCCACGGAGCATTCCTCGAGTTGCTCTGCTGAACTTGGTATTCCTCTAGGCTTGTCACGTTGTTCTCGGGGAACGGCTGGAGTTGCCTTAACTAAGTCAAGCCACTGGTCGTGTTTGCTGGGGATCGGGGGTTGGCTCTGGAGTGAAGGCATGCGAATCGAGTCTCATCTCGTGTTGATTTGGAGTACATGGAGCTCCTTCAGGATGCTGGTGTGACCTCAGTGTCCCTCTCTAGTTGTGACAGTGTTCTTGAGGATTGTCTCGAGATCCATCAAGCAAGTCGAGGCTCCTTACATATTTCATGGGGATCACGGGATTGCTCTGCATGCAGTGCAGGGGAATCGGGGCTCATCTCCTTTTGAGGGGGGAAGTCTCATGGTTTTTCTCGAGTTGCGTTGGGGACCTGTGGTATATTCTCGAGTTATGGCGGGGATGCACCTTCAAAAATCGTGTTTGTCCAGCGACGTCAGGACTCCTCTCGAGTAACGAGGGACACCTCAAGAATCTCTTCGAGGCTTGGCAGGGCCAAAGGGACGCTTCTCGAGGTGACGCTGGAGACCCAGTGTCCCTTTCCAGTAGCCCCAGGGGTATTGGGATTCCTGTCAATGTTCAAGAGGAGTCAGGCATCGTCACCTTTTGAAGCAGTGAACTCTGCGTGCCGCTCGAGGTGTCAAAGGCATGTGAGGCATTCCGTCAAAAGGAGTCGGGGACCTAGGGCTTTCTATAGGGACTCCCACAGGGGACTCAGACATCCCTTCACCATGTGTGAGATGAAAGAGGAGCCTGTATTCAAGCCACTGCAAGGAAACCCGGCCTCCTTTCGAGTCAGGGCTTCTCGGTTTATATTCCCCTTGAGGCAGCAAACTCAGGGTCCCTCCCTCACACCTACTGCTGAGAGAAGTCTCCCCTTGAGGGGCTTGTGGAAAGCTGGCATACGACTTGAGTCTAAGCCAGGCAATCAGCTCTCAATTCCAGGCAATTTGCGGTCCACGGAGCATTCCTCGAGTTGCTCTGCTGAAATTGGGATTCCTCTAGGCTTGGCACGTTGTTCTCGGGTACCTCTGGAGTAGCCTAAAGGCAGTCAAGCCACTGGTCGTGTTTTCTGAGGAACGTGGGATGGCTCTGGAGTCAGGGCAGGGGAATCGGGCCTCATCTCGAGTTGATTTGGTGTACATGGAGCTCCTTCGCGATGCTGGTGTGACCTCAGGGTCCCTCTCTACTTGTGACAGTGTTCTTGCGGATTGTCTCGAGATCCATCAAGCATGTCGGGGCTCCTTACATGTTTCATGGGGATCACGGGATTGCTCTGCATGCAGTGCAAGGGAATCGGGCCTCATTTTGCTTTGAGGGGGACGTCTCATGGTTTTTCTCGAGTTGCGGCAAGGGGATCTGGAATATATTCTCGAGTTACGGCGGGGATGGCCCTTCAACACTCGTGTTTGTCCAGCGACGTCAGGACTCCTGTCGAGTTACGAGGGACACCTCAGGAATCTCTTCGAGGCTTGGCAGGTCCAAAGGGACACTTCTCAGTGTGAGGCGGGAGACCCAGGGTCCCTTTCCAGGAGCCACAGGGATATTGGGATTCCTGTCAATGTTCAAGAGGAGTCAGGCATCGTCACTTTTGAAGCAGTGAACTCTGCGTGCCGCTCGAGGTGTCAAAGGCATGTGAGGTTTTCCGATGAAAGGAGTCGGGGACCTAGGGCTTTCTCTAGGGACTCCACAGGGGATTCAGACATCCCTTCACCTTGTGAGAATAAAGAGGAGACTGTATTCAAGCCACTGCAAGGAAACCCGGCCACCTTTTGAGTCAGGGCTTCTCGGTGTATATTCCACTTAAGAGGCAGCAAAAACTCAGGGTCCCTCCCTCACACCTACTGCTGAGAGAAGGCTCCTGTTGATTGGCTTGTGGAAAGTTGGCATACGTCTTGAGTCTAACCAGGCAATCAGCTCTCAACTCCAGGCAATTTGTGATCCACGGAGCATTCCTCGAGTTGCTCTGCTGAAATTGGTATTCCTCTAGGCTTGGCACGTTGTTCTCGGGGAACTCTGGAGTTGCCTAAAGGAAGTCAAGCCACTGGTCGTGTTTGCTGGGCAACGGGGGTTGGCTCTGGAGTCAAGGCATGGGAATCGGGCCTCATCTCAGTTGATTTGGGGTACATGGTGCTCCTTCGGGATGCTGGTGTGACCTCAGTGTCCCTCTCTACTTGTGACAGTGTTCTTGCGGATTGTCTCGAGATCCATCAAGCAAGTCGAGGCTCCCTACAAGTTTCATGGGGATCACGGATTGCTCTGCTGCATGCAGTGCAGGGGAATCGGGCCTCATCTCGCTTTGAGGGGGAAGTCTCATGGTTTTTCTCGAGTTGCGGCGGGGGGACCTGGGGTATATTCTCGAGTTACGGCGGCGGAAGGCCCTTCAACACTCATGTTTGTCCAGCGACGTCAGGACTCCTGTCGAGTTACGAGGACACCTCAGGAATCTCTTCGAGGCTTGGCAGGGCCAAAGGGACGCTTCTCAAGGTGAGGCTGGAGACCCAGGGTCCCTTTTCCAATAGCCAAAGGGATATTGGGATTCCTGTCAATGTTCAAGAAGACTCAGGCATCGTCACATTTTGAAGCAGTGAACACTGTGTTTCCCTCAAGGTGTCAAAGGAATGTGAGGCATTCCGTCTAAAGGAGTCGGGGACCTAGGGCTTTCTCTAGGGACTCCACAGGGGACTCAGACATCCCTTCACCTTGTGAGATGAAAGAGGAGCCAGTATTCAAGCCAATGCAAGGAAACCCGGCCTCCTTTCGAGTCAGGGCTTCTCGGTGTATATTCCCTTGAGGCAGCAAAATCATGGTCCCTCCCTCACACCTACTGCTGAGAGAAGCCTTCTCTTGAGGGGCTTGTGGAAAGTTGGCATACGTCTTGAGTCTAAGCCAGGAAATCATCTCTCATCTCCAGGCAATGTGGGGTCCACGGAGCATTCCTCGAGTTGCTCTGCTGAACTTGGTATTCCTCTAGGCTTGGCACGTTGTTCTCGGGGAACGGCTGGAGTTGCCTAAAAAGTCAAGCCACTGGTCGTGTTTGCTGGGGATCGGGGGATTGGCTCTGGAGTCAAGGCATGGGAATCGAGTCCTCATCTCGTGTTGATTTGGGGTACATGGAGCTCCTTCGGGATGCTGGTGTGACCTCAGTGTCCCTCTCTAGTTGTGACAGTGTTCTTGAGGATTGTCTCGAGATCCATCAAGCAAGTCGAGGCTCCTTACATATTTTCATGGGGATCACGGGATTGCTCTGCATGCAGTGCAGGGGAATCGGGGCTCATCTCGCTTTGAGGGGGGAAGTCTCATGGTTTTTCTCGAGTTGCGGTGGGGACCTGGGTATATTCTCGAGTTATGGCGGGGATGCACCTTCAAAAACTCGTGTTTGTCCAGCGACGTCAGGACTCCTCTCGAGTAATGAGGGACACCTCAAGAATCTCTTCGAGGCTTGGCAGGGCCAAAGGACGCTTCTCGAGGTGACGCTGGAGACCCAGGTCCCTTTCCAGTAGCCCCAGGGGTATTGGGATTCCTGTCAATGTTCAAGAGGAGTCAGGCATCGTCACATTTTGAAGCAGTGAACTCTGCGTGCCGCTCGAGGTGTCAAAGGCATGTGAGGCATTCCGTCGAAAGGAGTCGGGGACCTAGGGCTTTCTCTAGGGACTCCACAGGGGACTCAGACATCCCTTCACCATGTGAGATGAAAGAGGAGCCTGTATTCAAGCCACTGCAAGGAAACCCAGCCTCCTTTCGAGTCAGGGCTTCTCGGTTTATATTCCCCTTGAGGCAGCAAACTCAGGGTCCCTCCCTCACACCTACTGCTGAGAGAAGTCTCCCCTTGAGGGGCTTGTGGAAAGTTGGCATACGACTTGAGTCTAAGCCAGGCAATCAGCTCTCAATTCCAGGCAATTTGCGGTCCACGGAGCATTCCTCGAGTTGCTCTGCTGAAATTGGGATTCCTCTAGGCTTGGCACGTTGTTCTCGGGGAACCTCTGGAGTAGCCTAAAGGAAGTCAAGCCACTGGTCGTGTTTTTGAGGAACGGGGGATGGCTCTGGAGTCAGGCAGGGGAATCGGGCCTCATCTCGAGTTGATTTGGGGTACATGGAGCTCCTTCGCGATGCTGGTGTGACCTCAGGGTCCCTCTCTACTTGTGACAGTGTTCTTGCGGATTGTCTCGAGATCCATCAAGCATGTCGGGGCTCCTTACATGTTTCATGGGGATCACGGGATTGCTCTGCGTGCAGTGCAAGGGGAATCGTGCCTCATTTGCTTTGAGGG
The DNA here is from genome assembly GCA_020976825.1 of Odocoileus hemionus. Classification (NCBI taxonomy): domain Eukaryota; kingdom Metazoa; phylum Chordata; class Mammalia; order Artiodactyla; family Cervidae; genus Odocoileus; species Odocoileus hemionus. The sequence goes on along the minus strand of JAJLRB010001224.1, from coordinate 21,967 downwards.
GGAAGTCTCATGGTTTTTCTCGAGTTGCGGGGGGACTGGGGTATATTCTCGAGTTACGGGGGGATGGACCTTCAACACTCGTGTTTGTCCAGCGACGTCAGGACTCCTGTCGAGTTACGAGGGACACCTCAGGAATCTCTTCGAGGCTTGGCAGGGCCAAAGGGACGCTTCTCGAGGTGAGGCGGGAGACCCAGGGTCCCTTTCCAGTAGCCACAGGGATATTGGATTCCTGTCAATGTTCAAGAGGAGTCAGGCATCGTCACCTTTTGAAGCAGTGAACTCTGCGTGCCCTCGAGGTGTCAAAGGAATGTGAGGCATTCCGTCAAAAAGAGTCGGGGACCTAGGGCTTTCTCTAGGGACTCCACAGGGGACTCAGACATCCCTTCACCTTGTGAGATGAAAGAGGAGCCTGTATTCAAGCCACTGCAAGGAAACCCGGCTCCTTTCGAGTCAGGGCTTCTCGGTTTATATTCCACTTTGAGGCAGCAAACTCAGGGTCCCTCCCTCACACCTACTGCTGAGAGAAGCCTCCCCTTGAGGGGCTTGTGGAAAGTTGGCATACGTCTTGAGTCTAAGCCAGGCAATCAGCTCTCAACTCCAGGCAATTTGCGATCCACGGAGCATTCCTCGAGTTGCTCTGCTGAAATGGGATTCCTCTAGGCTTGGCACGTTGTTCTCGGGGAACCTCTGGAGTTGCCTAAACTGAAGTCAAGCCACTGGTCGTGTTTGATGGGGAATCGGGGGATGGCTCTGGAGTCAAGGCAGGGGAATCGGGCCTCATCTCGAGTTGATTTGGGGTACATGGAGCTCCTTCGGGATGCTGGTGTGACCTCAGGGTCCCTCTCTACTTGTGACAGTGTTCTTGCGGATTGTCTCGAGATCCATCAAGCAAGTCGAGGCTCCTTACATGTTTCATGGGGATCACGGGATTGCTCTGCATGCAGTGCAGGGGAATCGGGCCTCATCTCGCTTTGAGGGGAAGTCTCATGGTTTTTCTCGAGTTGCGCGGGGACCTGCGGTATATTCTCGAGTTACGGCGGGGATGGCCCTTCAACACTCGTGTTTGTCCAGCGACGTCAGGACTCCTGTCGAGTTACGAGGGACACCTCAGGAATCTCTTCGAGGCTTGGCAGGGCCAAAGGGACGCTTCTCAAGTGTTAGGCTGGGAGACCCAGGGTCCTTTCCAATAGCCAAAGGGATATTGGGATTCCTGTCAATGTTCAAGAGGAGTCAGGCATCGTCACATTTTGAAGCAGTGAACTCTGTGTTTCCCTCAAGGTGTCAAAGGAATGTGAGGCATTCCGTCTAAAGGAGTCGGGGACCTAGGGCTTTCTCTAGGGACTCCACAGGGGACTCAGACATCCCTTCACCTTGTGAGATGAAAGAGGAGCCTGTATTCAAGCCACTGCAAGGAAACCCGGCCTCCTTTCGAGTCAGGGCTTCTCGGTGTATATTCCACTTGAGGCAGCAAAATCAGGTCCCTCCCTCACACCTACTGCTGAGAGAAGCCTCTCTTGAGGGGCTTGTGGAAAGTTGGCATACGTCTTGAATCTAAGCCAGGAATCATCTCTCATCTCCAGGCAATTTGGGTCCACGGAGCATTCCTCGAGTTGCTCTGCTGAACTTGGTATTCCTCTAGGCTTGGCACGTTGTTCTCGGGAACTTCTGGAGTTGCCTAAAGGAAGTCAAGCCACTGGTCGTGTTTGATGGGGAACGGGGATGGCTCTGGAGTCAAGACAGGGGAATCGGGCCTCATCTCGAGTTGATTTGGGTACATGGAGCTCCTTCGAGATGCTGGTGTGACCTCAGGGTCCCTCTCTACTTGTGACAGTGTTCTTGCGGATTGTCTCGAGATCCATCAAGCAAGTCGAGGCTCCTTACATGTTTCATGGGGATCACGGGATTGCTCTGCATGCAGTGCAGGGGAATCGGGCCTCATCTCGCTTTGAGGGGGAAGTCTCATGGTTTTTCTCGAGTTGCGGTGGGGACCTGGGGTATATTCTCGAGTTACGGCGGGGATGGCCCTTCAACACTCGTGTTTGTCCAGCGACGTCAGGACTCCTGTCGAGTTATGAGAGACACCTCAGGAATCTCTTCGAGGCTTGGCAGGGCCAAAGGGACGCTTCTCAAGGTGAGGCTGGAGACCCAGGGTCCCTTTCCAATAGCCAAAGGGATATTGGGATTCCTGTCAATGTTCAAGAGGAGTCAGGCATCGTCACATTTTGAAGCAGTGAACTCTGTGTTCCCCTCAAGGTGTCAAAGGCATGTGAGGCATTCCGTCGAAAGGAGTCGGGGACCTAGGGCTTTCTCTAGGGACTCCACAGGGGACTCAGACATCCCTTCACCTTGTGAGATGAAAGAGGAGCCAGTATTCAAGCCAATGCAAGGAAACCCGGCCTCCTTTCGAGTCAGGGCTTCTCGGTGTATATTCCACTTGAGGCAGCAAAATCAGGTCCCTCCCTCACACCTACTGTGAGAGAGAAGCCTTCTCTTGAGGGGCTTGTGGAAAGTTGGCATACGTCTTGAGTCTAAGCCAGGCAATCAGCTCTCATCTCCAGGCAATTTGGGGTCCACGGAGCATTCCTCGAGTTGCTCTGCTGAACTTGGTATTCCTCTAGGCTTGGCACGTTGTTCTCGGGAAACCTCTGGAGTTGCCTAAACTAAGTCAAGCCACTGGTCGTGTTTGCTGGGGATCGGGGGTTGGCTCTGGAGTCAAGGCAGGGGAATCGAGCCTCATCTCGAGTTGATTTGGGTACATGGAGCTCCTTCGGGATGCTGGTGTGACCTCAGTGTCCCTCTCTACTTGTGACAGTGTTCTTGAGGATTGTCTCGAGATCCATCAAGCAAGTCGAGGCTCCTTACATGTTTCATGGGGATCACGGGATTGCTCTGCATGCAGTGCAGGGGAATCGGGGCTCATCTCGCTTTGATGGGGAAGTCTCATGGTTTTTCTCGAGTTGCGGTGGGGACCTGTGGTATATTCTCTCGAGTTACGGCGGGGATGGCCTTTTAACACTCGTGTTTTGTCCAGCGACGTCAGGACTCCTCTCGAGTTACCAAGGGACACTCAGGAATCTCTTCGAGGCTTGGCAGGGCCAAAGGGACGCTTCTCAGGTGAGACGCGGAGACCCAGGGTCCCTTTCCAGTAGCCACAGGGGTATTGGGATTCCTGTCAATGTTCAAGAGGAGTCAGGCATCGTCACCTTTTGAAGCAGTGAACTCTGCGTGCCACTCGAGGTGTCAAAGGCATGTGAGGCATTCCGTCGAAAGGAGTCGGGGACCTAGGGCTTTCTCTAGGGACTCCACAGGGGACTCAGACATCCCTTCACCTTGTGAGATGAAAGAGGAGCCTGTATTCAAGCCACTGCAAGGAAACCCGGCCTCCTTTCGAGTCAGGGCTTCTCGGTGTATATTCCCTTTGAGGCAGCAAACTCAGGGTCCCTCCCTCACACCTACTGCTGAGAGAAGCCTCCCCTTTGAGGGGCTTGTGGAAAGTTGGCATACGTCTTGAGTCTAAGCCAGGCAATCAGCTCTCAACTCCAGGCAATTTGCGGTCCACGGAGCATTCCTCGAGTTGCTCTGCTGAACTTGGTATTCCTCTAGGCTTGGCACGTTGTTCTCGGGGAAACCTCTGGAGTTGCCTAAAGGAAGTCAAGCCACTGGTCGTGTTTGATGGGGAACGGGGATGGCTCTGGAGTCACGGCAGGGGAATCGGGCCTCATCTCGAGTTGATTTGGGTACATGGAGCTCCTTCGCGATGCTGGTGTGACCTCAGGGTCCCTCTCTACTTGTGACAGTGTTCTTGCGGATTGTCTCGAGATCCATCAAGCAAGTCGGGGCTCCTTACATGTTTCATGGGGATCACGGGATTGCTCTGCATGCAGTGCAGGGGAATCGGGCCTCATCTCGCTTTGAGGGGGAAGTCTCATGGTTTTTCTCGAGTTGCGGCGGGGGGACCTGCGGTATATTCTCTCGAGAGTTGGCGGGGATGGCCCTTCAACACTCATGTTTGTTCAGCGACGTCAGGACTCCTGTCGAGTTACGAAGGACACCTCAGGAATCTCTTCGAGGCTTGGCAGGGCCAAAGGGACGCTACTCGAGGTGAGGAAGGAGACCCAGGCTCCCTTTTCAGGAGCCACAGGGATAATGGGATTCCTGTCAATGTTTAAGAGGAGTCAGGCATCGTCACCTTTTGAAGCAGTGAACTCTGTGTGCCGCTCGAGGTGTCAAAGGGATGTGAGGCATTCCGTCGAAAGGAGTTCGGGGACCTAGGGCTTTCTCTACGGACTCCATAGGGGAATTCAGACTTCCCTTCACCTTGTGAGTTGAAAGAGGAACCTGTATTCAAGCCACTGAAAGTAAACCCGACCTCCTTTCGAGTCAGGGCTTCTCGGTGTATATTCCACTTGAGTCAGCAAACTCATTGTCCCTCGCTCACACATACTGCTGATAAAAGCCCTCTCTTGTGGGGCTTGTGGAAAGTTGACATATGTATTGAGTCTAAGCCAGGCAATCAGCTCTCAACTCCAGGCAATTTGTGATCCACGGAGCATTCCTCAAGTTGCTCTGCTGAACTTGGTATTCCTCTAGGCTTGGCACGTTGTTCTCGGGGAACCTCTGGAGTTGCCTAAACTACGTCAAGCCACTGGTCGTGTTTGCTGAGGATCGGAGTTTGGCTCTGGAGTCAAGGCATGGGAATCGGGCCTCATCTCGTGGTGATTTGGGGTACATGGAGCTCCTTCGGGATGCTGGTGTGACCTCAGTGTCCCTCTCTAGTTGTGACAGTGTTCTTGAGGATTGTCTCGAGATCCATCAAGCAAGTCGAAGCTCCCTACAAGTTTTATGGGGATCACGGGATTGCTCTGCATGCAGTGCAGGGGAATCGGGCCTCATCTCGCTTTAAGGGGGACGTCTTATGGTTTTTCTCGAGTTGCGGCGGGAACCTGCGGTATATTCTCGAGATACGGCGGGAATGGCTGATCAAAACTCGTGTTTGTCCAGCGACGTCAGTACTCCTGTCGAGTTTCGAGGGACACCTCAGGAATCTCTTCGAGTCTTGGCAGGGCCAAAGGGACACTTCTCGAGTTGAGGCGGGAGACCCAGGGTCCCTTTCCAGAAGTCACAGGGATATTGGGATTCCTGTCAATGTTCAAGAGGAGTCAGGCATCGTCACATTTTGAAGCAGTGAACTCTGCGTGCAGCTCGAGGTGTCAAAAGAATGTGAGGCATTCCATCGAAAGGAGTCGGGGACCTAGGTCTTTCTCTAGGGACTCCACAGGGGACTCAGACATCCCTTCACCTTGTGAGATGAAAGAGGAGCCAGTATTCAAGCCAATGCAAGGAAACCCGGCCTCCTTTCGAGTCAGGGATTCTCGGTGTATATTCCATTTGAGGCAGCAGAATCATGGTCCCTCCCTCACACCTTCTGCTGAGAGAAGCCTTCTCTTGAGGGGCTTGTGGAAAGTTGGCATACGTCTTGAGTCTAAGCAGGAAATCATCTCTCATCTCCAGGCAATGTGGGGTCCACGGAGCATTCCTCGAGTTGCTCTGCTGAACTTGGTATTCCTCTAAACTTGGCACTTTGTTCTCGGGGAACTTCTGGAGTTGCCTAAAGGAAGTCAAGCCACTGGTAGTGTTTGATGGGCAACGGGGGATGGCTCTGGAGTCAAGGCAGGGGTATCTGGCCTCATCTCGAGTTGATTTGGGGTACACGGAATTCCTTTGGGATGCTGGTGTCACATCAGGGTCCCTCTCTTCTTGTGACAGTGTTCTTGTGGACACTCTCTAGATCCATCAAGCAAGTCGAGGCTCCTTACATGTTTCATGGGGATCACGGGATTGCTCTGCATGCAGTGCAGGGGAATCGGGCCTCATCTCGCTTTCATGGGAAGTCTTATTTTTTTTTTCTCGAGTTGCGGTGGGGACCTGGGGTATATTCTCATGTTACGGCGGGGAAGGCATTTTAACACTCGTGTTTGTCCAGCGACGTCTGAACTTCAGTCGAGTTATGAGGGACAGTTCAGAAATCTCTTCGAGGCTTGGCAGGGCCAAAGGGACGCTTCTTGAGGTGAGTCTGGAGACCCAGGGTCCCTTTCCAGAAGCCACAGTGAAATAGGGATTCCTGTCCATGTTCAAGAGGAGTCAGGCATCATCAGCTTTTGAAGCAGTGAACTCTGCGTGCCGCTCGAGGTGTCAAAAGCATGTGAGGTATTCTCTTGAAAGGACTCGGGGACCTAGGGCTTTCTCTAGGGACTCCACAGGGGATTCAGACATCCGTTCACCTTGTGAAATGAAAGAGGAGACTGTATTCAAGCCAATGCAAGGAAACCCGTCCACCTTTCGAATCAGACCTCTCGGTGTATATTTCACTTAAGGCAGCAAACTCAGGGTCCCTCCCTCACACCTACTGCTGAGAGAAGCCTCCTCTTGAGGGGCTTGTGGAAAGTTGGCATACGTCTTGAGTCTACGCCAGGCAATCAGCTCTCATCTCCAGGCAATTTTGTGTCCACGGAGCATTCCTCGAATTGCTCTGCTGAACTTGGTATTCTTCAGGGCTTGACACGCTGTTCTCGGGGAACCTCTGGAGTTGCCTAAAGGAAGTCAAGCCATTGGTCGTTTTTGCTGGGTTACGGGTGATGGCTCTGGAGTCAGTGCAGGGGAATCGGGTCTCATCTCCAGTTGATATGGGGTACATGGAGATCCTTCACGACGCTGGTATGACCTCAGTGTCCCTCTATACTTGTGACAGTGTTCTTGCGGATTGTCTCGAGATCCATCAAGCAAGTCGAGGCTCCTTACATGTTTCATGGGGATCACGGGATTGCTCTGCATGCAGTGCAGGGGAATCGGGCCTCATCTCCCTTTGAGGGGGAAGTCTCAATGTTTTTCTCGAGTTGCAGTGGGGGGACCTGGGGTATATTCTCGAGTTACAACAGGGATGGCCCTTCAAAGCTCGTGCTTGTCCAGCGACGTCAGGACTGCTGTCGAGTTGCGAGGGACACATCAGGAATCTCTTCGAGGCTTGACAGGGCCAACGGGACGCTTCTCAAAGTGAGGCGGGAGACCCAGGGTCCCTTACCAGTAGCCACAGGGATTTTGGGATTCCTGTCAATGTTCAAGAGGAGTCAGGCATCGTCACCTTTTGAAGCTGTGAACTCTGCGTGCCCCTCGAGGTTTCAAAGGCATGTGAGGCATTCCGTCGAAAGGAGTCTGGGAACTAGGGCTTTCTCTAGGGACTCCACAGGGGAACTCAGACATCCCTTCACCTTGTGAGATGAAAGAGAAGCCTGTATTCAAGCCACGGCAAGGAAACCCGGCCTCCTTTCGAGTCAGGGATTCTCGGTGTATATTCCACTTAAGGCAATAAACTCTGGGTCCCTCCCTCATACCTACTGCTGAGAGAAGCCTCCACTTGAGGGGCTTGTGGAAAGTTGGCATAGGTCTTGAGTCTAAGGCAGGCAATCAGCTCTCATCTCCAGGCAATTTGCGGTCCACGGAGCATTCATCGAGTTGCCTATCTGAACCTGGTGTTCCTCTAGGCTTGGCACGTTTTTCTCGGGGAAAATCTGGAGTTGCCTAAAGGAAGTCAAACCACGGGTCGTGTTTGCTGGGGATCTGGGGATGCCTCTGGAGTAAAGACAGAGGATTCGGGCATCATCTCGAGTTGATTTGGGGTACATGGATCTCCATCACAATGCCGTTGTGAACTCAGGGTCCCTCTATACTTGTGACAGTGTTCCTGCGGATTGTCTCGAGATCCATCAAGAAAGTCGAGGCTCCTTACATGTTTCATGGGGATCAAGGGATTGCTCGGCATGCAGTGCAGGGAAATCGGGCCTCATCTCGCTTTGAGGGTGAAGTCTTATGGCTTTTCTCGAGTTGCGGCGGGGACCTGGGTTATATACTCGAGTTACGGCGGGGATGGCCCTTCAACACTCATGTTTGTCCAGCGACGTATGGACTCTTGTTGAGTTACGAGGGACACACATCAGGAATATCTGCGAGGCTTGGCAGGGCCAAAGGGACTCTTCTCAAGGTGAGCCGTGAGACCCAGGGTCCCTTTCCAGGAGCCACAGGGATATTGGGATTCTTGTCAATGTTCAAGAGGAGTCAGGCATCGTCACCTTTTGAAGCAGTGAACTCTGCGTGCCGCTCGAGGTTTCAAAGGCATGTGAGGCATTCCGTCGAAAGGAGTCGGGGACCTAGGGCTTTCTCTAGGGACTCCAGAGGGGATTCAGACATCCCTTCACTTTGTGAGATGAAAGAGAAGCCGGTATTCAAGCCACTGCATGCAAACCCGGCCTCCTTTCGAGACAGGGCTTCTCGGTGTATATTCCACTTGAAGCAGCACACTCAGGGTCCTTCCTTCACACCTACTGCTGAGAGAAGCCTACTCTGGAGGGGATTGTGGAAAGTTTCCATACGTCTTGATTCTAAGCCAGGCAATCAGCTCTCATCTCTAGGCAATTTGGTGTCCATGGAGCATTCCTCGAGTTACTCTGCTGAACTTGGTGTTACTCTAGGCTTGGCACGTTGTTCTCGGGGAACCTCTGGAGGTGCCTAAGGGAAGTCAAGCCACTGGTTGTGTTTGATGGGAATCGGGGGATGGCTGCAGAGTTAAATCAGGGGAATTGGTCCTCATCTCTAGTTTATTTGAGGTACATGGAGCTCCTTCGCGATGCTGGTGTGATCTCACTGTCCCTCTCTAGTTGTGACAGCGTTCTTGAGGATTGTCTCGAGATCCATCAAGCAAGTCGAGGCTCCTTACATGTTTCATGGTGATCACGGTGTTGCTCTGCATGCAGTGCAGGGGAATCGTGCCTCATCTCGCTTTGAGGGGGAAGTCTCATGGTTTTTCTCGAGTTGCGGCAAGGATCTGGGATATATTCTCGAGTTACGGCGGGGATGGCCGTTCAACACTCGTGTTTGTCCAGCGACGTCAGGATACCTGTCGAGTTATGAGGAACACCTCAGGAATCTCTTCGAGGGTTGGCAGGTCCAAAGGGACACTTCTCAGTGTGAGGCGGGAGACCCAAGGTCCCTTTCCAGGAGCCACAGGAATATTGGGATTCCTGTCAATGTTCAAGAGCAGTCAGGCATCGTCACATTTTGAAGCAGTGAACTCTGCGTGCCGCTCGAGGTGCCAAAGGCATGTGAGGAATTCCCTCGAAAGGAGTCGGGGATATAGGGGTTTCTCTAGGGACTCCACAGGGGATTCAGACATCCGTTCACCTTGTGAGATGAAAGAGGAGACTGTATTCAAGCCCCCGCAAGAAAACCCGGCCTCCTTTCGAATCAGGGCTTCTCAGTATATATTCCACTTGAGGCAGCAAATTGAGGGTCCCTTCCTCACACCTACTGCTGAGAGAAGCCTCCTCCTGAGGGTCTTGTGAAAAGTTGGCATACGTCTTGAGTCTAAGCCAGGCAATCAGCTCTCATCTCCAGGCAATTTGGGGGCCCACGGAGCATTCCTCGAGTTGCTCTGCTGAGGACTTGGGATTCCTCTAGGTTTGGCACGTTGTTCTCGGGGAACCTCTGGAGTGGCCTAACGGAAGTCAAGCCACTAATCGTGTTTTCTGGGTAACGGGGGATAGCGCTGGAGACAGGGCAGGGGAATCGGGCCTCATCTCGAGTTGATTTGGGGTACACGGAGCTCCTTTGGGATGCTGGTGTGACCTCAGGGTCCCTATCTACTTGTGACAGTGTTCTTGCGGACCCTCTCGAGATCCATCAAGCAAGTCGAGGCTCCTTACATGTTTCATGGGATCACGGGATTGCTCTGCATGTAGTGCAGAGGAATCGGGCCTCATCTCGCTTTGATGGGGAAGTCTCATTTTTTTTCTCGAGTTGGGGTGGGGACCTGGGGTATATTCTCATGCTACGGCGGGGAAGGCATTTTAACACTCGTGTTTGTCCAGTGACTTCAGGACTCCTATCGAGTTATGAGGGATAGTTCAGAAATCTCTTCGAGGCTTGGCAGGGCCAAAGGAACGCTTCTTGAGGAGAGGCTGGAGACACAGGGTCCCTTTACAGTAGCCAAAGGATATTGGGATTCCTGTCATTGTTCAAGAGCAGTCAGGCATCGTCACATTTTGAAGCCGTGAACTCTGTGTTCTGCTCAAGGTGTCAGAGGCATGTGAGGCATTCCACCAAAAGGAGTCGGGGACCTAGGGCTTTCTCTAGGGACTCCACATGGGACTCAGTCATCCCTTCACCTTGTGAGATGAAAGAGGAGCCTGTATTCAAGCCACTGCAAGGAAACTCGGCCTCCTTTCGAATCAGGGCTTCTCGGTGTATATTCCACTTGAGGCAGCAAACTCAGGGTCCCTCCCTCACACCTACTGCTGACAGAAGCCTCTCCTTGAGGGGCTTGTGGAAAGTTGGCATACGTCTTGAGTCTAAGCCAGGCAATCAGTTCTCAACTCCAGGCAATTTGCGATCCACGGAGCTTTCCTCGAGGTGCTCTGCTGAACTTGGTATTCCTCTAGGCTTGGCACGTTGTTCTCGGGGAACCTCTGGAGTTGCCTAAACTAAGTCAAGCCAATGGTCGTGTTTGCTGGGGGTCGGGGGTTGGCTCTGGAGTCAAGGCATGGGAATCGAGCCTCATCTCCTGTTGATTTGGTGTACATGGAGCTCCTTCGGGATGCTGGTGTGACCTCAGTGTCCCTCTCTAGTTTGGACAGTGTTCTTGAGGATTGTCTCGAAATCCATCTAGCAAGTCGAGGCTCCTTACATGTTTCATGGGGATCACGGGATTGCTCTGCATGCAGTGCAGGGGAATCGGGGCTCTTCTCGCTTTGAGGGGGAAGTCTCATGGTTTTTCTCGAGTTGCGGTGGGGACCTGGGGTATATTCTCGAGTTATGGGGGGGATGGACCTTCAACAATCGTGTTTGTCCAGCGACGCCAGGACTCCTGTTGAGTTACGAGGGACACCTCAGGAATCTCTTCGAGGCTTGACAGGGCCAAAGGGATGCTTCTCGTCGGTGAGGAGGGAGACCCAGGGTCCCTTTCCAGTAGACCCATGGGTATTTTGATTCCTGTCAATGTTCAAGAGCAGTCAGGCATCGTCACCTTTTGAAGCAGTGAACTCTGCGTGCCGCTCGAGGTGTCAAAGGCATGTGATGCATTCCGTCGAAAGGATTCGGGAACCTAGGGCTTTCTATAGGGACTCCACAGGAGACTCAGACATCCCTTCACCTTGTGAGATGAAAGAGGAGCCTGTATTCAAGCCACTTCAAGGAACCCGGCCTCCTTTCGAGTCTGGGCTTCTCGGTTTATATTCCCCTTGAGGCAGCAACCTCAGGGTCCCTCCGTCACATCTACTGCTGAGAGAAGTCTACCCTTGAGGGATTTGTGGAAAGCTGTCATACGACTTGATTCTAAGCCATGCAATCAGCTCTCAACAGCAGGCAATTTGTGGTCCACGGAGCAATCCTCGAGTTGCTCTCCTGAATTTGGGATTCCTCTAGGCTTGGCACGTTGTTCTCGGTACCTCTGGAGTGGCCTAAATGAAGTCAAGCCACTGGTCGTGTTTTTTGGGTAGCGGGGGATGGCTCTGGAGTCAGGGCAGGGGAATCGGGCCTCATCTCGAGTTGATTTGGTGTACATGGAGCTCCTTCGCGATGCTGGTGTGACCTCAGTGTCCCTCTCTACTTGTGACAGGGTTCTTGCGGATTGTCTCGAGATCCATCAAGCATGTCGGGGCTCCATGAGTGTTTTATGGGGATCATGGGATTGCTCTGCATGCAGGGCAGGGGAATCGTGCCTTATTTCGTGTTAAGGGGGAAGTCTCTTGGTTTTTCTCGAGTTGCGGCGGGGACCTGGAGCATATTCTCGAGTTACGGCAGGGATGGCCCTTCAACACTCGTATTTGTCCAGTGACGTCAGGACTTCTGTCGAGTTTCGAGGGACACCTCAGGAATCTCTTCGAGGCTTGGCAGGGCCAAAGGGACAATTCTCGAGTTGAGGCGGGAGACCGAGTGTCTCTTTCCAGGAGACACAGGGATATTGGGATTCCTGTCAATGTTCAAGAGGAGTCAGGCATCGTCAGCTTTTGAAGCAGTGAACTCTTCGTGCCGCTCGATGTGTCAAAAGCATGTGAGGTATTCCGTTGAAAGGAGTTGGGGACCTAGGGCTTTCTCTAGGGACTCCACAGGGGATTCAGACATCCGTTCACCTTGTGAGATGAAAGAGGAGACTGTATTCAAGCCACTGCAAGGAAACCCGTCCACCTTTCGAGTCAGGCCTCTCGATGTATATTTCACATAATGCAGCAAACTCAGGGTCCCTCCCTCACACCTACTGCTGAGAGAAGCCTCCTGTTGAGGGGCTTGTGGAAAGTTGGCATACGTCTTGAGTCTACGCCAGGCAATCAGCTCTCATCTCCAGGGAACTTGGGGTCCACGGAGCATTCTTCGATTTGCTCTGCTGAACTTGGTTTTCCTCTAGGCTTGACACGCTGTTCTCGGGGAAACTCTGGAATTGCCTAAAGGAAGTCAAGCCACTTGTCGTTTTTCCTGGGTAACGGGGGATGGCTCTGGAGTCAGTGCAGGGGAATCGGGTCTCACCTCGAGTGGATTTGGGGTACATGGAGATCCTTCACGACGCTGGTATGACATCAGGGTCCCTCTATACTTGTGACAGTATTCTTGCGGATTGTCTCGAGATCCATCAAGCAAGTCGAGACTCCTTACATGTTTCATGGGTATCACGGGATTGCTCTGCATGCAGTGCAGGGGAATCGGGCCTCATCTCTCTTTGAGGGGGAAGTCTCATGGTTTTTCTCGAGTTGCAGTGGGGACCTGGGGTATAATCTCGAGTTACAACGGGGATGGCCCTTCAAAGCTCGTGCTTGTCCAGCGACATCAGGAGCGCTGTCGAGTTGCGAGTGACACCTCAGGGAACTCTTCGCGGCTTGACAGGGCCAAAGGGACGCTTCTCGAAGTGAGGCGGGAGACCCAGGGTCCCTTACCAGTAGCCACAGGGATATTGGGATTCCTGTCAATTTTCAAGAGGAGTCAGGCATCGTCACCTTTTGAAGCTGTGAACTCTGCGTTCCCCTAGAGGTGTCAAAGGCATGTGAGGCATTCCGTCGAAAGGAGTCGGGGACCTAGGGCTTTCTCTAGGGACTCCACAGGGGACTCAGACATCCCTTCACCTTGTGAGATGAAAGAGGAGCCTGTATTCAAGCCACTGCAAGGAAACCCGGCCTCCTTTCGAGTCAGGGATTCTCGGTGTATATTCCACTTAAAGCAATAAACTCAGGGTCCCTCCCTCATACCTACTGCTGAGAGAAGCCTCCTCTTGAGGGGCTTGTGGAAAGTTTGCATAGGTCTTGAGTCTAAGCCAGGCAATCAGCTCTCATCTCCAGGAAATTTGGTGTCCACGGAGCATTCGTCGAGTTGCTCTGCTGAACCTGGTGTTCCTCTAGGCTTGGCACGTTTTTCTCGGGGAAAATCTGGAGTTGCCTAAAGGAAGTCAAACCACGGGTCGTGTTTGCTGGGGATCTGGGGATGGCTCTGGAGTATAGACAGAGGAATCGGGCCTCATCTCGAGTTGATTTGCGGTACATGGATCTCCATCACGATGCCGTTGTGAACTCAGGGTCCCTCTATAATTGTGACAGTGTTCCTGCGGATTGTCTCGAGATCCATCAAAAAAGTCGAGTCTCCTTACATGTTTCATGGGGATCACGGGATTGCTCGGCATGCAGTGCAGGGGAATCGGGCCTCATCTCGCTTTGAGGGTGAAGTCTTATGGCTTATCTCGAGTTGCGGCGGGGACCTGGGTTATACTCTCTAGTTACGGCGGGGATGGCCCTTCAAAACTCGTGTTTGTCCAGCGACGTAAGGACTCCTGTTGAGTTACGAGGGACACATGAAGAATATCTGCGAGGCTTGGCAGGGCCAAAGGGTCTCTTCTCAAGGTGAGGCGTGAGACCCAGGCTCCCTTCCAGTAGCCACAGGGATATTGGCATTCCTGCAAATGTTCAAGAGAAGAGTCAGGCATCGTCACCTTTTAAAGCAGTGAACTCTGCGTGCCTCTCGAGGTGTCAAAGGCATGTGAGGCATTCCGTCGAAAGTAGTCGGGGACCTAGGGCTTTCTCTAGGGACTCCACAGGGGATTCAGTCATCCCTTCACATTGTGAGATAAAAGAGGAGCCTGTATTCAGGCCACTGCAAGGAAACCCGGCCTCCTGTCGAGTCATGGCTTTTCAGTGTATATTCAGCTTGAGACAGCAAACTCAGGGTCCCTCCCTCACACCTACTGCTGAGAGAAGCCTCCTCTTGAGGGGCTTGTTGGAAATTGGCATACGTCTTGAGTCTAAGTCAGGCAATCAGCTCTCATCTCTAGGCAATTTGGCGTCCATGGAACATTCCTCGTGATGCTCTGCTGAACAAGGTATTCCTCTAGGTTTGGCACGTTATTCTCGGGGAACCTCTGGAGTTGCCTAAAGGAAGTCAAGCCACTGGTCGTGTGTGATAGGGGGGGGATGGCTCTGGAGTCAAGGCAGGGGAATCGGGCCTCATCTCGAGTTAATTTGTGGTACATGGAGCTACTTCGTGATGCTGGTGTGACCTCAGGGTCCCTCTCTACTTTTGACAGTGTTCTTGCGAATTGTCTCGAGATCCATCAAGCACGTCGAGGCTCCTTACATGATTCTTGGGGATTACGGGATTGCTTTGCATGCAGTGCAGGGGAATCGGGCCTCATCTCTTTTTGAGAGGGAAGTCTCATGGTTTTTCTCGAGTTGCGGCGGGAACCTGTGGTATATTCTCGACGTACGTCGGGGATGGCCCTTCAACACTCATGTTTGTCCAGCGACGTCAGGACTCCTGTCGAGTTACGAGGGACCTCTCAGGAATCTCTTCGAGGCTTGGCAGGGCCAAAGCGACGCTTCTCGAGGTGAGGAGGGAAACCCAGGATACCTTTACATTAGCCACAGGGATATTGGGATTCCTGTCAATGTTCAAGAGGAGTCAGGCATCGTCACCTTTTGAAGCAGTGAACTCTGTGTGCCGCTCGAGGTGTCAAAGGCATGTGAGGCATTCCGTCGAAAGGAGTCGGCGACCTAGTGCTTTCTCTAGGGACTCCACAGGGGATTCAGTCATCCCTTCACCTTGTGAGATGAAAGAGGAGTCTGTATTCAAGCCACTGAAAGGAACCCGGCCTCCTTCGAGTCATGGCTTCTCGGTGTATATTAAGCTTGAGTCAGCAAACTCAGGGTCCCTCCCTCACACCTACTGCTGAGAGAAGCCTCCTCTTGAGGGGCTTGTTGGAAATTGGCATACGTCTTGAGTCTAAGTCAGGCAATCAGCTCTCATCTCTAGGCAATTTGGCGTCCACGAAACATTCCTCGAGATGCTCTGCTGAACAAGGTATTCCTCTAGGATTGGCACGTTGTTCTCAGGGAATCTCTGGAGTTGCCTAAAGGAAGTCAAGCCACTGGTCGTGTTTGCTGGGAATTGGGGGATGGCTCTGGAGTCAAGGCAAGGGAATCGGGCCTCATCTCGTGTTGATTTGGGGTACATGGAGCTCCTTCGCGATGCTGGTGTGACCTCAGTGCCCTTCTCTAGTTGTGACAGTGTTCTTGCGGATTGTCTCGAGATCCATCAGCAAGTCGAGGCCCCATACATTTTTCATGGGGATCACGGCATTGCTCTGCATGCAGTGCAGGGGAATCGGGCTCATCTCGATTTGAGGGGAAGTATCATGGTTTTTCTCGAGTTTCGGCGGGGACCTGGGTATATTCTCGAGTTACGTGGGGGATGGCCCTTCAACAATCCTGTTGTCCAGCGACGTCAGGACTCCTGTCGAGTTACGAGGGACACCTCAGGAATCTCTTCGAGGCTTGGCAGGGCACAAAGGGACGCTTCTCGAGGTGAGGCGGGAGACCCAGGTCCCTTTTGCAGGAGCCACAGGGATATTGGGATTCCTGTCAATGTTCAAGAGGAGTCAGGCATCGTCACCTTTTGAAGCAGTGATCTCTCTGCGTGCCGCTAGAGGTTTCAAAGGCATGTGAGGCATTCCGTCGAAAGGAGTCGGGGACCTAGGGCTTTCTCTAGGGACTCCAGAGGGGATTCAGACATCCCTCCCTTCACTTGTGAGATGAAAGAGGAGAGCTGTATTCAAGCCACTGCAAAGGAAACCCGGCCTCCTTTCGAGTCAGGGCTTCTCGGTGTATATTCCACTTGAGTCAGCAAAAGTCAGGGTCCCTCCTCACACATACTGCTGAGAGAAACCCCTCTCTTGAGGGGCTTGTGGAAAGTTGACATACTTCTTGAGTCTAAGCCAGGCAATCAGCTCTCATCTCCAGGCAATTTGGGGTTCACGGAGCATTCCTCGATTTGCTCTGCTGAACTTGGTATTCCTCTAGGCTTGACACGTTGTTCTCGGGGAACCTCTGGAGTTGCCTAAAGGAAGTCAAGCCACTGGTCGTGTTTGCTGGGTAACGGGGGATGGCTCTGGAGTCAGTGCAGGGGAATCGGGCCTCATCTCGTGTTGATTTGGGGTACATGGAGATCCTTCACGACGCTGGTGTGACCTCAGTGTCCCTCTATAATTGTGACAGTGTTCTTGCGGATTGTCTCGAGATCCATCAAGCAAGTCGAAGCTCCTTACAGGTTTCATGGGGATCACGGGATTGCTCTGCATGCAGTGCAGGGGAATCGGGCCTCATCTCGCTTTGAGGGGGAAGTCTCATGGTTTTTCTCGAGTTGCAGTGGGGAACCTGGGGTATATTCTCGAGTTACAACGGGGATGGCCCTTCAAAGCTCGTGCTTGTCCAGCGACATCAGGACTGCTGTCGAGTTTCGAGGGACACCTCAGGAATCTCTTCGAGGCTTGGCAGGGCCAAAGGGACACTTCTCGAGGTGAGGCGGGAGACCCAGGGTCCCTTTCCAGTAGCCACAGGGATATTGGGATTCCTGTCAATGTTCAAGAGGAGTCAGGCATCGTCACCTTTTGAAGCAGTGAACTCTGCGTGCCCTCAGGTGTCAAAGGCATGTGAGGCATTCCGTCGAAAGGAGTCGGGGACCTAGGGCTTTCTCTAGGGACTCCACAGGGGACTCAGACATCCCTTCACCTTGTGAGATGAAAGAGGAGCCTGTATTCAAGCCACTGCAAGGAAACCCGCCCTCCTTTCGAGTCAGGGATTCTCGGTGTATATTCCACTTAGGCAGCAAACTCAGGGTCCCTCCCTCACACCTACTGCTGAGAGAAGCCTCCTCTTGAGGGGCTTGTGGAAAGTTGGCATACGTCTTGAGTCTAAGCCAGGCAATCAGCTCTCATCTCCAGGCAATTTGGGGTCCACGGAGCATTCCTCGAGTTGCTCTGCTGAACTTGGTATTCCTCTAGGCTTGGCACGTTTTTCTCGGGGAACTTCTGGAGTTGCCTAAAAGAAGTCAAACCACTGGTCGTGTTTGCTGGGGATCTGGGGGGATGGCTCTGGAGTCAAGGCAGGGAATCGGGCCTCATCTCGAGTTGATTTGGGGTACATGGATCTCCTTTGGATGCTGGTGTGACATCAGGGTCCCTCTCTACTTGTGACAGTGTTCTTGCGGATTGTCTCGAGATCCATCAAGCAAGTCGAGGCTCCTTACATGTTTCATGGGGATCACGGGATTGCTCTGCATGCAGTGCAGGGGAATCGGGCCTCATCTCGCTTTGAGGGGAAGTCTCATGGTTTTTTCTCGAGTTGCGGTGGGGGACCTGGGGTATATTCTCGATGTTACGGCGGGGATGGCCCTTCAACACTCGTGTTTGTCCAGCGACGTCAGGACTCCTGTCGAGTTATGAGGGACACCTCAGGAATCTCTTCGAGGCTTGGCAGGGCCAAAGGGACACTTCTCGAGGTGAGGCGGGACCCCAGGGTCCTTTACAGAAGCCACAGGGATATTGGGATTCCTGTCCATGTTCAAGAGGAGTCAGGCATCGTCACCTTTTGAAGCAGTGAACTCTGTGTGCCGCTCGAGTTGTCAAAAGCATGTGAGGCATTCCATCGAAAGGAGTCGGGGACCTAGGGCTTTCTCTAGGGACTCCACAGGGGATTCAGACATCCCTTCACCTTGTGAGATGAAAGAGGAGCCTGTATTCAAGCCACTGCAAGGAAACCCGGCCTCCTTTCGAATCAGACTTCTCGGTGTATATTTCACTTGAGGCAGCAAACTCAGGGTCCCTCCCTCACACCTACTGCTGAGAGAAGCCTCCTATGGAGGGGCTTGTGGAAAGTTGGCATACGTCTTGAGTCTAAGCCAGGCAATCAGCTCTCATCTCCAGGCAATTTGGGTCCACGGAGCATTCCTCGAGTTGCTCTGCTGAACTTGGTATTCTTCTAGGCTTGACACGCTGTTCTCGGGGAACCTCTGGAGTTGCCTAAAGGAAGTCAAGCCATTGGTCGTTTTTGCTGGGTAACGGGTGATGGCTCTGGAGTCAAGGCAGGGGAATCGGGCTTCATCTCGTGTTGATTTGGGGTACATGGAGATCCTTCTCGATGCTGGTGTGACCTCAGTGTCCCTCTATACTTGTGACAGTGTTCTTGCGGATTGTCTCGAGATCCATCAAGCAAGTCGAGGCTCCTTACATGTTTCATGGGGATCACGGGATTGCTCTGCATGCAGTGCAGGGGAATCGGGCCTCATCTCGCTTTGAGGGGGAAGTCTCATGTTTTTCTCGAGTTGCAGTGGGGACCTGGGGTATATTCTCGAGTTACAACGGGGATGGCCTTCAAAGCTCGTGCTTGTCCAGCGACGTCAGGACTGCTGTCGAGTTATGAGGGACACCTCAGGAATCTCTTCGAGGCTTGACAGGGCCAAAGGACGCTTCTCAAGGTGAGGCGGGAGACCCAGGGTCCCTTTCCAGTAGCCACAGGGATATTGGGATTCCTGTCAATGTTCAAGAGGAGTCAGGCATCGTCATATTTTGAAGCAGTGAACTCTGCGTGCCGCTCGAGTTTCAAAGGCATGTGAGGCATTCCGTCGAAAGGAGTCGGGGACCTAGGGCTTTCTCTAGGGACTCCACAGGGATTCAGACATCCCTTCACCTTGTGAGATGAAAGAGGAGCCTGTATTCAAGCCACTGCAAGGAAACCCGGCCTCCTTTCGAGTCAGGGCTCGGTGTATATTCCACTTGAGGCAGCAAACTCAGGGTCCCTCCCTCACACCTACTGCTGAGAGAAGCCTCCACTTGAGGGGCTTGTGGAAAGTTGGCATACATCTTGAGTCTAAGCCAGGCAATCAGCTCTCATCTCCAGGCAATTTGCAGTCCACGGAGCATTCTTCGAGTTGCTCTGCTGAACTTGGTATTCCTCTAGGCTTGGCACGTTGTTCTCGGGGAACCTCTGGAGTTGCCTAAAGGAAGTCAAACCACTGGTCGTGTTTGCTGGGGATTGGGGGATGGCTCTGGAGTCAAGGCAGAGGGAATCGGGCCTCATCTCGAGTTGATTTGGGGTACATGGATCTCCTTCGGGATGCTGGTGTGACCTCAGTGTCCCTCTCTACTTGTGACAGTGTTCTTGCGGATTGTCTCGAGATCCATCAAGCAAGTCGGGGCTCCTTACATGTTTCATGGGGATCACAGGATTGCTCTGCATGCAGTGCAGGGGAAATCGGGCCTTATCTCTCTTTGAGGGGAAATCTCATGGTTTTTCTCGAGTTGCGGCGGGGACCTGGGTTATATTCTCGAGTTACGGCGGGGATGGCCCTTCAACACTCGTTTTGTCCAGCGACGTCAGGACTCTTGTCGAGTTACGAGGGACACCTCAGGAATATCTTCGAGGCTTGGCAGGGCCAAAGGGACACTTCTCGAGGTGAGGCGTGAGACCCAGGGTCCCTTTCCAGGAGCCACAGGGATATTGGGATTCCTGTCAATGTTCAAGAGGAGTCAGGCATCGTCAGCTTTTGAAGCAGTGAACTCTGCGTGCCGCTCGAGGTGTCAAAGGCATGTGAGGTATTCCGTTGAAAGGAGTCGGGGACCTAGGGCTTTCTCTAGGGACTCCACAGGGGATTCAGACATCCCTTCACCTTGTGAGATGAAAGAGAAGACTGTATTCAAGCCACTGCAAGGAAACCCGGCCTCCTTTCGAGTCAGGGCTTCTCGGTGTATATTCCACTTAAGCAGCAAACTCAGGGTCCCTCCCTCACACCTACTGCTGAGAGAAGCCTCTCTTGAGGGGATTGTGGAAAGTTGGCATACGTCTTGAGTCTAAGCCAGGCAATCAGCTCTCATCTCCAGGCAATTTGGTGTCCATGGAGCATTCCTCGAGTTGCTCTGCTGAACTTGGTATTCCTCTAGGCTTGACACGTTGTTCTCGGGGAACCTCTGGAGTTGCCTAAAGGAAGTCAAGCCACTGGTCGTGTTTTGATGGGAATCGGGGGATGGCTCTGGAGTCAGGGCAGGGGAATCGGGCCTCATCTCGAGTTGATTTGAGGGTACATGGAGCTCCTTCGCGATGCTGGTGTGACCTCAGTGTCCCTCTCTAGTTGTGACAGTGTTCTTGCGGATTGTCTCGAGATCCATCAAGCAAGTCGAGGCTCCTTACATGTTTCATGGGATCACGGGATTGCTCTGCATGCAGTGCAGGGGAATCGGGCCTCATCTCGCTTTGAGGGGGAAGTCTCATGGTTTTTCTCGAGTTGCGGCAAGGACCTGGGTATATATTCTCGAGTTACAACGGGGATGGCCCTTCAACACTCGTGTTTGTCCAGCGACGTCAGGACTGCTGTCGAGTTACGAGGAACACCTCAGGAATCTCTTCGAGGCTTGGCAGGGGCCAAAGGGACACTTCTCGAGGTGAGGCGGGAGACCCAGGTCCCTTTCCAGTAGCCACAGGATATTGGGATTCCTGTCAATGTTCAAGAGCAGTCAGGCATCGTCACATTTTGAAGCAGTGAACTCTGCGTGCCGTTCGAGGTGCCAAAGGCATGTGAGGCATTCCATCGAAAGGAGTCGGGGACCTAGGGCTTCTCTAGGGACTCCACAGGGGATTCAGACATCCGTTCACCTTGTGAGATGAAAGAGGAGACTGTATTCAAGCCACTGCAAGGAAAACCCGGCCTCCTTTCGAGTCAGGGCTTCTCAGTGTATATTCCACTTGAGGCAGCAAATCAGGGTCCCTCCCTCACACCTACTGCTGAGAGAAGCCTCCTCCTGAGGGGCTTGTGAAAAGTTGGCATACGTCTTGAGTCTAAGCCAGGCAATCAGCTCTCATCTCCAGGCAATTTGGGGGCCCACGGAGCATTCCTCGAGTTGCTCTGCTGAACTTGGGTATTCCTCTAGGTTTGGCACGTTGTTCTCGGGGAACCTCTGGAGTTTCCTAAAGGAAGTCAAGCCACTAATCGTGTTTTCTGGGGAACGGGGGATGGCTCTGGAGACAGGGCAGGGGAATCGGGCCTCATCTCGAGTTGATTTGGGGTACATGGAGCTCCTTTGGGATGCTGGTGTGACCTCAGGGTCCCTCTCTACTTGTGACAGTGTTCTTGCGGACCCTGTCTCGAGATCCATCAAGCAAGTCGAGGCTCCTTACATGTTTCATGGGGATCACGGGATTGCTCTGCATGCAGTGCAGGGGGAATCGGGCCTCATCTCGCTTTGAGGGGAAGTCTCATGGTTTTTTCTCGAGTTGGGGTGGGGACCTGGGGTATATTCTCATGCTACGGCGGGGAAGGCATTTTAACACTCGTGTTTGTCCAGTGACTTCAGGACTCCTATCGAGTTATGAGGGATACCTTCAGAAATCTCTTCGAGGCTTGGCAGGGCCAAAGGAACGCTTCTTGAGGAGAGGCTGGAGACACAGGGTCCCTTTACAGTAGCCAAAGGATATTGGGATTCCTGTCATTGTTCAAGAGCAGTCAGGCATCGTCACATTTTGAAGCCGTGAACTCTGTGTTCTGCTCAAGGTGTCAGAGGCATGTGAGGCATTCCACCAAAAGGAGTCGGGGACCTAGGGCTTTCTCTAGGGACTCCACATGG
>JAJLRB010001223.1:0-33466 GCA_020976825.1 Odocoileus hemionus | reverse complement strand
AAAGGAGGGCGGGTTTCCTTGCAGTGGCTTGAATACAGGCTCCTCTTTCATCTCACAAGGTGAAGGGATGTCTGAGTCCCCTGTGGAGTCCCTAGAGAAAGCCCTAGCTCCCCACTCCTTTCGACGGAATGCATCACATGCCTTTGACACCTCTAGGGGAACGCAGCGTTCACAGCTTCAAAAGGTGATGATGCTGACTAATCTTGAACTTTGACAGGAATCCCAATATCCCTGTGGCTACTGGTAAGGGACCCTGGGTCTCCCGCCTCACCTCGAGAAGCATCCCTTTGGCCCTTTCAAGCCTCGAAGAGATTCCTGAGGTCTCCCTCGCAACTCGACAGCAGTCCTGATGTCGCTGGACAAGCACGAGCTTTGAAGGGCCATCCCCGTTGTAACTCGAGAATATACCCCAGTTCCCCACTGCAACTCGAGAAAAACCATGAGACTTCCCCCTCAAAGCGAGATGAGGCCCGATTCCCCTGCACAGCATGCAGAGCAATCCCGTGATCCCCATGAAAACCTGTAAGGAGCTTGACTTGCTTGATGGATCTCGAGACAATCCGCAAGAACACTGTCACAATTATAGTGGGACCCTGAGGTCATACCAGCGTCGTGAAGGATCTCCATGTACCCCAAATCAACAGGAGATGAGACCCGATTCCCCTGCACTGACTCCAGAGCCATCCCCCGTTACCCAGGAAAAACGACAAGTGGCTTAACTTCCTTTAGGCAATTCCAGAGTTTCCCCGAGAACAGCGTGTCAAGCCTAGAGGAATACCAAGTTCAGCAGAGCAAATCGAGGAATGCTCCGTGAACCCCAAATTGCCTGGAGATGAGAGCTGATTGCCTGGCGTAGACTCAAGAAGTATGCTAACTTTCCACAAGCCCCTCAACAGGAGGGCTTCTCTCAGCAGTAGGTGTGAGGGAAGGACCCTGACTTTGATGCTTCAAGTGGAATATACACCGAGAAGCCCTGACTCGAAAGGAGGCCGGGTTTCCATGCAGTGGCTTGAATACAGGCTCCTCTTTCATCTCAGAAGCTGAAGGGATGTCTGAATCCCCTCTGGAGTCCCTAGAGAAAGCCCTAGGTCCCCGACTCCTTTCGACGGAATGCCTCACATGCCTTTGAAACCTCTAGCGGCACGCAGAGATCACTGCTTCAAAAGGTGACGATGCCTGACTCCTCTTGAACATTGACAGGAATCCCAATATCCCTGTGGCTCCTGCAAAGGGAACCTGGGTCTCCCGCCTCACCTTCGAGAAGCGTCCCTTTGCCTTGCCAAGCCTCGAAGAGATTCCTGAGGTGTCCCTCGTAACTCGACAGGAGTCCTGACGTCGCTGGACAACAGGAGTGTTGAAGGGCCATCCCCCACGTAACTCGAGAATATAACCCAGGTCCCCGCCGCAACTCGAGAAAAACCATGATACTTCAACCTCAAATCGAGATGAGCCCCGATTCCCCTGCACTGCATGCAGAGCAATGCCGTGATCCCCATGAAAAATGTATGGGGCCTCGACTTGCTTGATGGATCTCGAGACAATCCGCAAGAACACTGTCACAAGTAGAGAAGGGCACTGAGGTCACACCAGCATCGCGAAGGAGCTCCATGTACCCCAAATCAACACGAGACTAGGCCCGATTCCCTGCCTGACTCCAGAGCCATCCCCCAATTCCCCAGCAAACACGACCAGTGGCTTGACTTCCTTTAGGCAACTCCAGAGATTCCCTGAGAACAACGTGCCAATCCTAGAGGAATACCTTGTTCAGCAGAGCATCTCGAGGAATGTTTCGTGGACGCCAAATTGCCTAGAGATGAGAGCTGATTGCCTGACTTAGACTCAAGACGTATGCCAATTTCCAACAAGCCCCTCAAGAGGAGGCTTCTCTCAGCAGTAGGTGTGAGGGAGGGACCCTGAGTTTGCTGACTCAAGCTTAATATACACCGAGAAGCCATGACTCGAAGGAGGCCGGGTTCCTTTCAGTGGCTTGAATACAGACTCCTCTTTCATCTCACAAGGTGAAGGGATGACTGAATCCCCTGTGGAGTCCCTAGAGAAAGCACTAGGTCGCCGACTCCTTTCGACGGAATGCCTCACATGCCTTTGACACCTCGAGCGGCACACAGAGTTCACTGCTTCAAAAGGTGACGATGCCTGACTCCTCTTGAACATTGACAGGAATCCCAATATCCCTGTGGCTAATGTAAAGGTATCCTGGGTTTCCCTCCTCACCTCGAGAAGCGTCGCTTTGGCCCTGCCAAGCCTCGAAGAGATTCCTGAGAGGTCCCTCGTAACTCGACAGGAGTCCTGACGTCGCTGGACAAACATGAGTGTTGAAGGGCCATCCCCGACGTACGTCGAGAATATACCACAGGTTCCCGCCGCAACTCGAGAAAAACCATGAGACTTCCCTCTCAAAAAGAGATGAGGCCCGATTCCCCTGCACTGCATGCAAAGCAATCCCGTAATCCCCAAGAATCATGTAAGGAGCCTCGACGTGCTTGATGGATCTCGAGACAATTCGCAAGAACACTGTCAAAAGTAGAGAGGGACCCTGAGGTCACACCAGCATCACGAAGTAGCTCCATGTACCACAAATTAACTCGAGATGAGGCCCGATTCCCCTGCCTTGACTCCAGAGCCATCCCGCGTTCCCTATCACACACGACCAGTGGCTTGACTTCCTTTAGGCAACTCCAGAGGTTCCCCGAGAATAACGTGCCAAACCTAGAGGAATACCTTGTTCAGCAGAGCATCACGAGGAATGTTGATGGACGCCAAATTGCCTAGAGATGAGAGCTGATTGCCTGACTTAGACTCAAGACGTATGCCAATTTCCAACAAGCCCCTCAAGAGGAGGCTTCTCTCAGCAGTAGGTGTGAGGGAGGGACCCTGAGTTTGCTGTCTCAAGCTGAATATACACTGAAAAGCCATGACTCGACAGGAGGCCGGGTTTCCTTGCAGTGGCCTGAATACAGGCTCCTCTTTTATCTCACAATGTGAAGGGATGACTGAATCCCCTGTGGAGTCCCTAGAGAAAGCCCTAGGTCCCCGACTACTTTCGACGGAATGCCTCACATGCCTTTGACACCTCGAGAGGCACGCAGAGTTCACTGCTTTAAAAGGTGACGATGCCTGACTCTTCTTGAACATTTGCAGGAATGCCAATATCCCTGTGGCTACTGGAAGGGAGCCTGGGTCTCACGCCTCACCTTGAGAAGAGACCCTTTGGCCCTGCCAAGCCTCGCAGATATTCTTCATGTGTCCCTCGTAACTCAACAGGAGTCCTTACGTCGCTGGACAAACACGAGTTTTGAAGGGCCATCCCCGCCGTAACTAGAGAGTATAACCCAGGTCCCCGCCGCAACTCGAGATAAGCCATAAGACTTCACCCTCAAAGCGAGATGAGGCCCGATTCCCCTGCACTGCATGCCGAGCAATCCCGTGATCCCCATGAAACATGTAAGGAGACTCGACTTTTTTGATGGATCTCGAGACAATCCGCAGGAACACTGTCACAATTATAGAGGGACCCTGAGTTCACAACGGCATCGTGATGGAGATCCATGTACCGCAAATCAACTCGAGATGAGGCCCGATTCCTCTGTCTATACTCCAGAGCCATCCCCAGATCCCCAGCAAACACGACCCGTGGTTTGACTTCCTTTAGGCAACTCCAGATTTTCCCCGAGAAAAACGTGCCAAGCCTAGAGGAACACCAGGTTCAGCAGAGCAACTCGACGAATGCTCCGTGGACACCAAATTTCCTGGAGATGAGAGCTGATTGCCTGGCTTAGACTCAAGACCTATGCAAACTTTCCACAAGCCCCTCAAGAGGAGGCTTCTCTCAGCAGTAGGTATGAGGGAGGGACCCTGAGTTTATTGCTTTAAGTGGAATATACACCGAGAATCCCTGACTCGAAAGGAGGCCGGGTTTCCTTGCAGTGGCTTGAATACAGGCTCCTCTTTCATCTCACAAGGTGAAGGGATGTCTGAGTCCCCTGTGGAGTCCCTAGAGAAAGCCCTAGGTCCCCGACTCCTTTCGACGGAATGCCTCACATGCCTTTGACACCTCTAGGGGAACGCAGAGTTCACAGCTTCAAAAGGTGACGATGCCTGACTCCTCTTGAAAATTGACAGGAATCCCAATATCCCTGTGGCTACTGGTAAGGGACCCTGGGTCTCCCGCCTCACTTCGAGAAGCGTCCCTTTGGCCCTGTCAAGCCGCGAAGAGTTCCCTGAGGTGTCACTCGCAACTCGACAGCGCTCCTGATGTCGCTGGACAAGCACGAGCTTTGAAGGGCCATCCCCGTTGTAACTCGAGATTATACCCCAGGTCCCCACTGCAACTCGAGAAAAACCATGAGACTTCCCCCTCAAAGAGAGATGAGGCCCGATTCCCCTGCACTGCATGCAGAGCAATCCCGTGATACCCATGAAACATGTAAGGAGTCTCGACTTGCTTGATGGATCTCGAGACAATCCGCAAGAATACTGTCACAAGTATAGAGGGACCCTGATGTCATACCAGCGTCGTGAAGGATCTCCATGTACCCCAAATCCACTCGAGGTGAGACCCGATTCCCCTGCACTGACTCCAGAGCCATCCCCCGTTACCCAGGAAAAACGACAAGTGGCTTGACTTCCTTTAGGCAATTCCAGAGTTTCCCCGAGAACAGCGTGTCAAGCCTAGAGGAAAACCAAGTTCAGCAGAGCAAATCGAAGAATGCTCCGTGGACCCCAAGTTCCCTGGAGATGAGAGCTGATTGCCTGGCGTAGACTCAAGACGTATGCCAACTTTCCACAAGCCCCTCAACAGGAGGCTTCTCTCAGCAGTAGGTGTGAGGGAGGGACCCTGAGTTTGCTGCATTATGTGAAATATACATCGAGAGGCCTGACTCGAAAGGTGGACGGGTTTCCTTGCAGTGGCTTGAATACAGTCTCCTCTTTCATCTCACAAGGTGAACGGATGTCTGAATCCCCTGTGGAGTCCCTAGAGAAAGCCCTAGGTCCCCAACTCCTTTCAACGGAATACCTTACATGCTTTTGACACATCGAGCGGCACGAAGAGTTCACTGCTTCAAAAGCTGACGATGCCTGACTCCTCTTGAACATTGACAGGAATCCCAATATCCCTGTGTCTCCTGGAAAGAGACACTCGGTCTCCCGCCTCAACTCGAGAATTGTCCCTTTGGCCCTGCCAAGCCTCGAAGAGATTCCTGAGGTGTCCCTCGAAACTCGACAGAAGTCCTGACGTCACTGGACAAATACGAGTGTTGAAGGGCCATCCCTGCCGTAACTCGAGAATATGCTCCAGGTCCCCGCCGCAACTCGAGAAAAACCAAGAGACTTCCCCCTTAACACGAAATAAGGCACGATTCCCCTGCCCTGCATGCAGAGCAATCCCATGATCCCCATAAAACACTCATGGAGCCCCGACATGCTTGATGGATCTCGAGACAATCCGCAAGAACCCTGTCACAAGTAGAGAGGGACACTGAGGTCACACCAGCATCGCGAAGGAGCTCCATGTACACCAAATCAACTCGAGATGAGGCCCGATTCCCCTGCCCTGACTCCAGAGCCATCCCCCGCTACCCAAAAAACACGACCAGTGGCTTGACTTCATTTAGGCCACTCCAGAGGTACCCGAGAACAACGTGCCAAGCCTAGAGGAATCCCAAATTCAGGAGAGCAACTCGAGGATTGCTCCGTGGACCACAAATTGCCTGCTGTTGAGAGCTGATTGCATGGCTTAGAATCAAGTCGTATGACAGCTTTCCACAAATCCCTCAAGGGTAGACTTCTCTCAGCAGTAGATGTGACGGAGGGACCCTGAGGTTGCTGCCTCAAGGGGAATATAAACCGAGAAGCCCAGACTCGAAAGGAGGCCGGGTTCCTTGAAGTGGCTTGAATACAGGCTCCTCTTTCATCTCACAAGGTGAAGGGATGTCTGAGTCTCCTGTGGAGTCCCTATAGAAAGCCCTAGGTTCCCGAATCCTTTCGACGGAATGCATCACATGCCTTTGACACCTCGAGCGGCACGCAGAGTTCACTGCTTCAAAAGGTGACGATGCCTGACTGCTCTTGAACATTGACAGGAATCAAAATACCCATGGGTCTACTGGAAAGGGACCCTGGGTCTCCCGCCTCACCACGAGAAGCATCCCTTTGGCCCTGTCAAGCCTCGAAGAGATTCCTGAGGTGTCCCTCGTAACTCAACAGGAGTCCTGGCGTCGCTGGACAAACACGATTGTTGAAGGTCCATCCCCCCCATAACTCGAGAATATACCCCAGGTCCCCACCGCAACTCGAGAAAAACCATGAGACTTCCCCCTCAAAGCGAGAAGAGCCCCGATTCCCCTGCACTGCATGCAGAGCAATCCCGTGATCCCCATGAAACATGTAAGGAGCCTCGACTTGCTAGATGGATTTCGAGACAATCCTCCTCAAGAACACTGTCCCAAATAGAGAGGGACACTGAGGTCACACCAGCATCCCGAAGGAGCTCCATGTACACCAAATCAACAGGAGATGAGGCTCGATTCCCATGCCTTGACTCCAGAGCCAACCCCCGACCCCCAGCAAACACGACCATTGGCTTGACTTAGTTTAGGCAACTCCAGAGGTTCCCCGAGAACAACGTGCCAAGCCTAGAGGAATACCAAGTTCAGCAGAGCACCTCGAGGAAAGCTCCGTGGATCGCAAATTGCCTGGAGTTGAGAACTGATTGCCTGGCTTAGACTCAAGACGTATGCCAACTTTCCACAAGCCCCTCAAGGAGAGGCTTCTGTCAGCAGTAGGTGTGAGGGAGGGACCCTGAGTTTGCTGCCTCAAGTGGAATATACACCGAGAAGCCCTGATTCGAAAGGAGGCCGAGTTTCCTTGCAGTGGCTTGAATACAGGCTCCTCTTTCATCTCACAAGGTGAAGGGATGACTGAGTCCCATGTGGAGTCCCTAGAGAAAGCCCTAGGTCCCCGACTCCTTTTGGTGGAATGCCTCACATGCCTCTGACACCTTGAGCAGAACACAGAGTTCACGGCTTCAAAATGTGACGATGCCTGACTGCTCTTGAACAATGACAGGAATCCCAATATCCTTTGGCTACTGTAAAGGGACCCTGTGTCTCCAGCCTCTCCTCAAGAAGCGTTCCTTTGGCCCTGCCAAGCCTCGAAGAGATTTCTGAACTATCCCTCATAACTCGATAGGAGTCCTGAAGTCACTGGACAAACACGAGTGTTAAAATGCCTTCCCCGCCGTAGCATGAGAATATACCCCAGGTCCCCACCCCAACTCGAGAAAAAAAATGAGACTTCCCCATCAAAGCGAGATGAGGCCCGATTCCTCTGCACTACATGCAGAGCAATCCCGTGATCCCATGAAACATGTAAGGAGCCTCGACTTGCTTGATGGATCTCGAGAGGGTCCGCAAGAACACTGTCACAAGTAGATAGGGACCCTGAGGTCACACCAGCATCCCAAAGGAGCTCCGTGTACCCCAAATCAACTCGAGATGAGGCCCGATTCCCCTGCCCTGTCTCCAGCGCTATCCCCCGTTACCCAGAAAACACGATTAGTGGCTTGACTTCCGTTAGGCCACTCCAGAGGTTCCCCGAGAACAACGTGCCAAACCTAGAGGAATCCCAAGTTCAGCAGAGCAACTCGAGGAATGCTCCGTGGGCCCCCAAATTGCCTGGAGATGAGAGCTGATTGCCTGGCTTAGACTCAAGACGTATGCCAACTTTTCACAAGACCCTCAGGAGGAGGCTTCTCTCAGCAGTAGGTGTGAGGAAGGGACCCTCAATTTGCTGCCTCAAGTGGAATATATACTGAGAAGCCCTGATTCGAAAGGAGGCCGGGTTTTCTTGCGGGGGCTTGAATACAGTCTCCTCTTTCATCTCACAAGGTGAACGGATGTCTGAATCCCCTGTGGAGTCCCTAGAGAAACCCCTATCCCCGACTCCTTTCGAGGGAATTCCTCACATGCCTTTGGCACCTCGAGCGGCACGCAGAGTTCACTGCTTCAAAATGTGACGATGCCTGACTGCTCTTGAACATTGACAGGAATCCCAATATTCCTGTGGCTCCTGGAAAGGGACCTTGGGTCTCCCGCCTCACACTGAGAAGTGTCCCTTTGGACCTGCCAAGCCTCGAAGAGATTCCTGAGGTGTTCCTCATAACTCGACAGGTATCCTGACGTCGCTGGACAAACACGAGTGTTGAACGGCCATCCCCGCCGTAACTCGAGAATATATCCCAGATCCTTGCCGCAACTCGAGAAAAACCATGAGACTTCCCCCTCAAAGCGAGATGAGGCACGATTCCCCTGCACTGCATGCAGAGCAACACCGTGATCACCATGAAACATGTAAGGAGCCTCGACTTGCTTGATGGATCTCGAGACAATCCTCAAGAACGCTGTCACAACTAGAGAGGGACAGTGAGATCACACCAGCATCGCGAAGGAGCTCCATGTACCTCAAATAAACTAGAGATGAGGACCAATTCCCCTGATTTAACTCTGCAGCCATCCCCCGATTCCCATCAAACACAACCAGTGGCTTGACTTCCCTTAGGCACCTCCAGAGGTTCCCCGAGAACAACGTGCCAAGCCTAGAGTAACACCAAGTTCAGCAGAGTAACTCGAGGAATGCTCCATGGACACCAAATTGCCTAGAGATGAGAGCTGATTGCCTGGCTTAGAATCAAGACGTATGGAAACTTTCCACAATCCCCTCCAGAGTAGGCTTCTCTCAGCAGTAGGTGTGAAGGAAGGACCCTGAGTGTGCTGCTTCAAGTGGAATATACACCGAGAAGCCCTGTCTCGAAAGGAGGCCGGGTTTGCATGCAGTGGCTTGAATACCGGCTTCTCTTTCATCTCACAAAGTGAAGGGATGTCTGAATCCCCTCTGGAGTCCCTAGAGAAAGCCCTAGGTCCCCGACTCCTTTCGACGGAATGCCTCACATGCCTTTGAAACCTCGAGCGGCACGCAGAGTTCACTGCTTCAAAAGGTGACGATGCCTGACTCCTCTTGAACATTGACAAGAATCCCAATATCCCTGTGGCTCCTGGAAAGGGACCCTGGGTCTCACGGCTCACCTTGAGAAGAGTCCCTTTGGCCCTGCCAAGCCTCGCAGATATTCCTGATGTGTCCCTCGTAACTCAACAAGAGTCCATACGTCGCTGGACAAACATGAGTGTTGAAGGGCCATCCCCGCCGTAACTCGAGTATATAACCCAGGTCCCCGCCGCAACTCGAGATAAGCCATAAGACTTCACCCTCAAAGCGAGATGAGGCCCGATTTCCCTGCACTGCATGCCGAGCAATCCCTTGATCCCCATGAAACATGTAAGGAGCCTCGACTTTCTTGATGGATCTCGAGACAATCCGCAGGAACACTGTCACAAGTATAGAGGGACCCTGAGTTCACAACGGCATTGTGATGGAGATCCATGTACCCCAAATCAACTCGAGATGATGCCCGAATCCTCTGTCTTTACTCCAGAGGCATCCCCAGATCCCCAGCAAACACGACCCGTGGTTTGACTTCCTTTAGGCAACTCCAGATTTTCCCCGAGAAAAACGTGCCAAGCCTAGAGGAACACCAGGTTCAGATAGGCAACTCGATGAATGCTCCGTGGACCGCAAATTGCCTGGAGATGAGAGCTGATTGCCTGCCTTAGACTCAAGACCTATGCCAACTTTCCACAAGCCCCTCAAGTGGAGGCTTCTCTCAGCAGTAGGTATGAGGGAGGGACCCAGAGTTTATTGCCTTAAGTGGAATATACACCGAGAATCCCTGACTCGAAAGGAGGCCGGGTTTCCTTGCCGTGGCTTGAATACAGGCTTCTCTTTCATCTCACAAGGTGAAGGGATGTCTGAGTTCCCTGTGGAGTCCCTAGAGAAAGCCCTAGTTCCCAGACTCCTTTCGACGGAATGCCTCACATGCCTTTTTGAAACCTCGAGGGGCACGCAGAGTTCACAGCTTCAAAAGGTGACGATGCCTGACTCCTCTTGAACATTGACAGGAATCCCAAAATCCCTGTGGCTACTGGTAAGGGACCCTGGGTCTCCCGCCTCACTTTGAGAAGCGTCCCGTTGGCCCTGTCAAGCCTCGAAGAGATTCCTGATGTGTCCCTCGCAACTCGACAGCAGTCCTGACGTCGCTGGACAAGCACGAGCTTTGAAGGGCCATCCCTGTTGTAACTCGAGAATATACCCCAGGTCCCCACTGCAACTCGAGAAAAACATTGAGACTTCCCCCTCAAAGGGAGATGAGGCCCGATTCCCCTGCACTGCATGCAGAGCAATCCCGTGATCCCCATGAAACATGTAAGGAGCCTCGACTTGCTTGATGGATCTCGAGACAATCCGCAAGAACACTGTCACAAGTATAGAGGGACACTGAGGTCATACCAGCGTCGTGAAGGATCTCCATGTACCCCATATCAACTGGAGATGAGACCCGATTCCCCTGCACTGACTCCAGAGCCATCACCCGTAACCCAGCAAAAACGACCAATGGCTTGACTTCCTTTAGGCAACTCCAGAGGTTCCCCGAGAACAGCGTGTCAAGCCCTGAAGAATACCAAGTTCAGCAGAGCAATTCGAGGAATGCTCCGTGGACACAAAATTGCCTGGAGATGAGAGCTGATTGCCTGGCGTAGACTCAAGACGTATGCCAACTTTCCACAAGCCCCTCAAGAGGAGGCTTCTCTCAGCAGTAGGTGTGAGGGAGGGACCCTGAGTTTGCTGCCTTAAGTGAAATATACACCGAGAGGTCTGATTCGAAAGGTGGACGGGTTTCCTTGCATTGGCTTGAATACAGTCTCCTCTTTCATTTCACAAGGTGAACGGATGTCTGAATCCCCTGTGGAGTCCCTAGAGAAAGCCCTAGGTCCCCGAGTCCTTTCAAGAGAATACCTCACATGCTTTTGACACCTCGAGCGGCACGCAAAGTTCACTGCTTCAAAAGCTGATGATGCCTGACTCCTCTTGAACATGGACAGGAATCCCTATTTCACTGTGGCTTCTGGAAAGGGACCCTGGGTCTCCAGACTCACCTCAAGAAGCGTCCCTTTGGCCCTGCCAAGCCTCGAAGAGATTTCTGAACTGTCCCTCATAACTCGACTGAAGTTCAGACGTCGCTGGACAAACACGAGTGTTAAAATGCCTTCCCCGCCGTAACATGAGAATATACCCCAGGTCCCCACCGCAACTCGAGAAAAAAAAAATAAGACTTCCCATGAAAGCGAGATGAGGCCCGATTCCCCTGCACTGCATGCAGAGCAATCCCGTGATCCCCATGAAACATGTAAGGAGCCTCGACTTGCTTGACGGATCTAGAGAGTGTCCACAAGAACACTGTCACAAGAAGAGAGGGACCCTGATGTGACACCAGCATCCCAAAGGAATTCCGTGTACCCCAAATCAACTCGAGATGAGGCCAGATACCCCTGCCTTGACTCCAGAGCCATCCCCCGTTGCCCATCGAACACTACCAGTGGCTTGACTTCCTTTAGGCAACTCCAGAAGTTCCCCGAGAACAAAGTGCCAAGTTTAGAGGAATACCAAGTTCAGCAGAGCAACTCGAGGAATGCTCCGTGGACCCCACATTGCCTGGAGATGAGAGATGATTTCCTGGCTTAGACTCAAGACGTATGCCAACTTTCCACAAGCCCCTCAAGAGAAGGCTTCTCTCAGCAGAAGGTGTGAGGGAGGGACCATGATTCTGCTGCCTCAAATGGAATATACACCGAGAATCCCTGACTCGAAAGGAGGCCGGGTTTCCTTGCATTGGCTTGAATACTGGCTCCTCTTTCATCTCACAAGGTGAAGGGATGTCTGAGTCCCCTGTGGAGTCCCTAGAGAAAGACCTAGGTCCCCGACTCCTTTCGATGGAATGCCTCACATTCTTTTGACACCTCGAGCTGCACGCAGAGTTCACTGCTTCAAAATGTGACGATGCCTGACTCCTCTTGAACATTGACAGGAATCCCAATATCCCTGTGACTTCTGGAAAGGGACCCTGGGTCTCCCGCCTCAACTCGAGAAGTGTCCCTTTGGCCCTGCCAAGACTCGAAGAGATTCCTGAGGTGTCCCTCGAAACTCGACAGGAGTACTGACGTCGCTGGACAAACACGAGTTTTGATCAGCCATTCCCGCCGTATCTCGAGAATATACCGCAGGTTCCCGCCGCAACTCGAGAAAAACCATAAGACGTCCCCCTTAAAGCGAGATGAGGCCCGATTCCCCTGCACTGCATGCAGAGCAATCCCGTGATCCCCATAAAACTTGTAGGGAGCTTCGACTTGCTTGATGGATCTCGAAACAATCCTCAAGAACACTGTCACAACTAGAGAGGGACACTGAGGTCACACCAGCATCCCGAAGGAGCTCCATGTACCCCAAATCACCACGAGATGAGGCCCGATTCCCATGCCTTGACTCCAGAGCCAAACTCCGATCCTCAGCAAACACGACCAGTGGCTTGACGTAGTTTAGGCAACTCCAGAGGTTCCCCGAGAACAACGTGCCAAGCCTAGAGGAATACCAAGTTCAGCAGAGCAACTTGAGGAATGCTCCGTGGATCACAAATTGCCTGGAGTTGAGAGCTGATTGCCTGGCTTAGACTCAATACATATGTCAACGTTCCACAAGCCCCACAAGAGAGGGCTTTTATCAGCAGTATGTGTGAGCGAGGGACAATGAGTTTGCTGACTCAAGTGGAATATACACCGAGAAGCCCTGACTTGAAAGGAGGTCGGGTTTACTTTCAGTGGCTTGCATACAGGTTCCTCTTTCAACTCACAAGGTGAAGGGAAGTCTGAATTTCCTATGGAGTCCGTAGAGAAAGCCCTATGTCCCCGAATCCTTTCGACGGAACGCCTCACATCCCTTTGACACCTCGAGCGGCACACAGAGTTCCCTGCTTCAAAAGGTGACAATGCCTGACTCCTCTTAAACATTGACAGGAATCCCATTATCCCTGTGGCTCCTGAAAAGGGAGCCTGGGTCTCCTTCCTCACCTCGAGTAGCGTCCCTTTGGAACTGCCAAGCCTCGAAGAGATTCCTGAGGTGTTCTTCGTAACTCGACAGGAGTCCTGACGTCGCTGAACAAACATGAGTGTTGAAGGGCCATCCCCGGCGTAACTCGAGAATATACCGCAGGTCCCCGCCGCAACTCGAGAAAAACCATGAGACTTCCCCCTCAAAGCGAGATGAGGCCCGATTCCCCTGCACTGCACGCAGAGCAATCCGTGATCCCCATGAAACATGTAAGGAGCCCCAACATGCTTGATGGATCTCGAGACAATCGCAAGAACACTGTCACAAGTAGAGAGGGACCCTGAGTCAAACCAGCATTGCGAAGGAGCTCCATGTAACCCAAATCAACTCGAGATGAGGCCCGAGTCCCCTGCTGTGATTCCAGAGCCATCCCACGTTCCCCATCAAACACGACCAGTGGCTTGACTTCCTTTAGGCAACTCCAGAGATTCCCTGAGAACAACGTGCCAATCCTAGAGGAATACCTTGTTCAGCAGAGCAACTCGAGGAATGTTTCGTGGACGCCAAATTGCCTAGAGATGAGAGCTGATTGCCTGACTTAGACTCAAGACGTATGCCAATTTTCCAACAAGCCCCTCAAGAGGAGGCTTCTCTCAGCAGTAGGTGTGAGGGAGGGACCCTGAGTTTGCTGCCTCAAGCTTAATATACACCGAGAAGCCATGACTCGAAAGGAGGCCGGGTTTCTTTCAGTGGCTTGAATACAGACTCCTCTTTCATCTCACAAGGTGAAGGGATGTCTGAATCCCCTGTGGAGTCCCTAGAGAAAGCACTAGGTCCCCGACTCCTTTCGACGGAATGCCTCACATGCCTTTGACACCTCGAGCGGCACACAGAGTTCACTGCTTCAAAAGGTGACGATGCCTGACTCCTCTTGAACATTGACAGGAATCCCAATATCCCTGTGGCTAACGTAAAGGTATCCTGGGTCTCCCTCCTCACCTCGAGAAGCGTCGCTTTGGCCCTGCCAAGCCTCGAAGAGATTCCTGAGAGGTCCCTCGTAACTCGACAGGAGTCCTGACGTCGCTGGACAAACATGAGTGTTGAAGGGCCATCCCCGACGTACGTCGAGAATATACCACAGGTTCCCCACCGCAACTCGAGAAAAACCATGAGACTTCCCTCTCAAAAAGAGATGAGGCCCGATTCCCCTGCACTGCATGCAAAGCAATCCCGTAATCCCCAAAATCATGTAAGGAGCCTCGACTTGCTTGATGGATCTCGAGACAATTCGCAAGAACACTGTCAAAAGTAGAGAGGGACCCTGAGGTCACACCACCAGCATCACGAAGTAGCTCCATGTACCCAAATCAACTCGAGATGAGGCCCGATTCCCCTGCCTTGACTCCAGAGCCATCCCACGTTCCCTATCACACACGACCAGTGGCTTGACTTCCTTTAGGCAACTCCAGAGGTTCCCCGAGAATAACGTGCCAAACCTAGAGGAATACCTTGTTCAGCAGAGCATCACGAGGAATGTTCCATGGACGCCAAATTGCCTAGAGATGAGAGCTGATTGCCTGACTTAGACTCAAGACGTATGCCAATTTCCACAAGCCCCTCAAGAGGAGGCTTCTCTCAGCAGTAGGTGTGAGGGAGGGACCCTGAGTTTGCTGTCTCAAGCTGAATATACACTGAAAAGCCATGACTCGAAAGGAGG
The DNA here is from genome assembly GCA_020976825.1 of Odocoileus hemionus. NCBI lineage: Eukaryota > Metazoa > Chordata > Mammalia > Artiodactyla > Cervidae > Odocoileus > Odocoileus hemionus. The sequence continues at coordinate 18,738 of JAJLRB010001223.1, read as the reverse complement.
CCGGGTTTCCTTGCAGTGGCCTGAATACAGGCTCCTCTTTTATCTCACAATGTGAAGGGATGACTGAATCCCCTGTGGAGTCCCTAGAGAAAGCCCTAGGTCCCCGACTACTTTCGACGGAATGCCTCACATGCCTTTGACACCTCGAGAGGCACGCAGAGTTCACTGCTTTAAAAGGTGACGATGCCTGACTCTTCTTGAACATTTGCAGGAATGCCAATATCCCTGTGGCTACTGGAAGGGAGCCTGGGTCTCACGCCTCACCTTGAGAAGAGACCCTTTGGCCCTGCCAAGCCTCGCAGATATTCTTCATGTGTCCCTCGTAACTCAACAGGAGTCCTTACGTCGCTGGACAAACACGAGTTTTGAAGGGCCATCCCCGCCGTAACTAGAGAGTATAACCCAGGTCCCCGCCGCAACTCGAGATAAGCCATAAGACTTCACCCTCAAAGCGAGATGAGGCCCGATTCCCCTGCACTGCATGCAGAGCAATCCCGTGATCCCCATGAAACATATAAGGAGACTCGACTTTTTTGATGGATCTCGAGACAATCCGCAGGAACACTGTCACAATTATAGAGGGACCCTGAGTTCACAACGGCATCGTGATGGAGATCCATGTACCGCAAATCAACTCGAGATGAGGCCCGATTCCTCTGTCTATACTCCAGAGCCATCCCCAGATCCCCAGCAAACACGACCCGTGGTTTGACTTCCTTTAGGCAAACTCCAGATTTTCCCCGAGAAAAACGTGCCAAGCCTAGAGGAACACCAGGTTCACCAGAGCAACTCGACGAATGCTCCGTGGACCCCAAATTTCCTGGAGATGAGAGCTGATTGCCTGGCTTAGACTCAAGACCTATGCAAACTTTCCACAAGCCCCTCAAGAGGAGGCTTCTCTCAGCAGTAGTAGTATGAGGGAGGGACACTGAGTTTATTGCTTTAAGTGGAATATACACCGAGAATCCCTGACTCGAAAGGAGGCCGGGTTTCCTTGCAGTGGCTTGAATACAGGCTCCTCTTTCATCTCACAAGGTGAAGGGATGTCTGAGTCCCCTGTGGAGTCCCTAGAGAAAGCCCTAGGTCCCCGACTCCTTTTGACGGAATGCCTCACATGCCTTTGACACCTCTAGGGGAACGCAGAGTTCACAGCTTCAAAAGGTGACGATGCCTGACTCCTCTTGAAAATTGACAGGAATCCCAATATCCCTGTGGCTACTGGTAAGGGACCCTGGGTCTCCCGCCTCACTTCGAGAAGCGTCCCTTTGGCCCTGTCAAGCCGCGAAGAGATTCCCTGAGGTGTCACTCGCAACTCGACAGCGCTCCTGATGTCGCTGGACAAGCACGAGCTTTGAAGGGCCATCCCCGTTGTAACTCGAGAATATACCCCAGGTCCCCACTGCAACTCGAGAAAAACCATGAGACTTCCCCCTCAAAGAGAGATGAGGCCCGATTCCCCTGCACTGCATGCAGAGCAATCCCGTGATACCCATGAAACATGTAAGGAGTCTCGACTTGCTTGATGGATCTCGAGACAATCCGCAAGAATACTGTCACAAGTATAGAGGGACCCTGATGTCATACCAGCGTCGTGAAGGATCTCCATGTACCCCAAATCCACTCGAGGTGAGACCCGATTCCCCTGCACTGACTCCAGAGCCATCCCCCGTTACCCAGGAAAAACGACAAGTGGCTTGACTTCCTTTAGGCAATTCCAGAGTTTCCCCGAGAAACAGCGTGTCAAGCCTAGAGGAAAACCAAGTTCAGCAGAGCAAATCGAAGAATGCTCCGTGGACCCCAAGTTCCTGGAGATGAGAGCTGATTGCCTGGCGTAGACTCAAGACGTATGCCAACTTTCCACAAGCCCCTCAACAGGAGGCTTCTCTCAGCAGTAGGTGTGAGGGAGGGACCCTGAGTTTGCTGCATTATGTGAAATATACATCGAGAGGCCCTGACTCGAAAGGAGGACGGGTTTCCTTGCAGTGGCTTGAATACAGTCTCCTCTTTCATCTCACAAGGTGAACGGATGTCTGAATCCCCTGTGGAGTCCCTAGAGAAAGCCCTAGGTCCCCAACTCCTTTCAACGGAATACCTTACATGCTTTTGACACATCGAGCGGCACGAAGAGTTCACTGCTTCAAAAGCTGACGATGCCTGACTCCTCTTGAACATTGACAGGAATCCCAATATCCCTGTGTCTCCTGGAAAGAGACACTCGGTCTCCCGCCTCACTCGAGAATTGTCCCTTTGGCCCTGCCAAGCCTCGAAGAGATTCCTGAGGTGTCCCTCGAAACTCGACAGAAGTCCTGACGTCACTGGACAAATACGAGTGTTGAAGGGCCATCCCTGCCGTAACTCGAGAATATTCTCCAGGTCCCCGCCGCAACTCGAGAAAAACCAAGAGACTTCCCCCTTAACAAAAAAGGCACGATTCCCCTGCCCTGCATGCAGAGCAATCCCATGATCCCCATAAAACACTCATGGAGCCCCGACATGCTTGATGGATCTCGAGACAATCCGCAAGAACCCTGTCACAAGTAGAGAGGGACACTGAGGTCACACCAGCATCGCGAAGGAGCTCCATGTACACAAATCAACTCGAGATGAGGCCCGATTCCCCTGCCCTGACTCCAGAGCCATCCCCCGCTACCCAAAAAAAACGACCAGTGGCTTGACTTCATTTAGGCCACTCCAGAGGTACCCGAGAACAACGTGCCAAGCCTAGAGGAATCCCAAATTCAGGAGAGCAACTCGAGGATTGCTCCGTGGACCACAAATTGCCTGCTGTTGAGAGCTGATTGCATGGCTTAGACTCAAGTCGTATGACAGCTTTCCACAAATCCCTCAAGGGTAGACTTCTCTCAGCAGTAGGTGTGACGGAGGGACCCTGAGGTTGCTGCCTCAAGGGGAATATAAACCGAGAAGCCCAGACTCGAAAGGAGGCCGGGTTCCTTGAAGTGGCTTGAATACAGGCTCCTCTTTCATCTCACAAGGTGAAGGGATGTCTGAGTCTCCTGTGGAGTCCCTATAGAAAGCCCTAGGTTTCCGAATCCTTTCGACGGAATGCATCACATGCCTTTGACACCTCGAGCGGCACGCAGAGTTCACTGCTTCAAAAGCTGACGATGCCTGACTCCTCTTGAACATTGACAGGAATCCCAATATCCCTGTGTCTCCTGGAAAGAGACACTCGGTCTCCCGCCTCAACTCGAGAATTGTCCCTTTGGCCCTGCCAAGCCTCGAAGAGATTCCTGAGGTGTCCCTCGAAACTCGACAGAAGTCCTGACGTCACTGGACAAATACGAGTGTTGAAGGGCCATCCCTGCCTTAACTCGAGAATATGCTCCAGGTCCCCACCGCAACTCGAGAAAAACCAAGAGACTTCCCCCTTAACATGAAATAAGGCACGATTCCCCTGCCCTGCATGCAGAGCAATCCCATGATCCCCATAAAACACTCATGGAGCCCCGACATGCTTGATGGATCTCGAGACAATCCGCAAGAACCCTGTCACAAGTAGAGAGGGACACTGAGGTCACACCAGCATCGCGAAGGAGCTCCATGTACACCAAATCAACTCGAGATGAGGCCCGATTCCCCTGCCCTGACTCCAGAGCCATCCCCCGCTACCCAAAAAACACGACCAGTGGCTTGACTTCATTTAGGCCACTCCAGAGGTACCCGAGAACAACGTGCCAAGCCTAGAGGAATCCCAAATTCAGGAGAGCAACTCGAGGATTGCTCCGTGGACCACAAATTGCCTGCTGTTGAGAGCTGATTGCATGGCTTAGAATCAAGTCGTATGACAGCTTTCCACAAATCCCCTCAAGGGTAGACTTCTCTCAGCAGTAGATGTGACGGAGGGACCCTGAGGTTGCTGCCTCAAGGGGAATATAAACCGAGAAGCCCAGACTCGAAAGGAGGCCGGGTTCCTTGAAGTGGCTTGAATACAGGCTCCTCTTTCATCTCACAAGGTGAAGGGATGTCTGAGTCTCCTGTGGAGTCCCTATAGAAAGCCCTAGGTTTCCGAATCCTTTCGACGGAATGCATCACATGCCTTTGACACCTCGAGCGGCACGCAGAGTTCACTGCTTCAAAAGGTGACGATGCCTGACTGCTCTTGAACATTGACAGGAATCAAAATACCCATGGGTCTACTGGAAAGGGACCCTGGGTCTCCCGCCTCACCACGAGAAGCATCCCTTTGGCCCTGTCAAGCCTCGAAGAGATTCCTGAGGTGTCCCTCGTAACTCAACAGGAGTCCTGGCGTCGCTGGACAAACACGATTGTTGAAGGTCCATCCCCCCCATAACTCGAGAATATACCCCAGGTCCCCACCGCAACTCGAGAAAAACCATGAGACTTCCCCCTCAAAGCGACAAGAGCCCCGATTCCCCTGCACTGCATGCAGAGCAATCCCGTGATCCCCATGAAACATGTAAGGAGCCTCGACTTGCTAGATGGATTTCGAGACAATCCTCAAGAACACTGTCCCAAATAGAGAGGGACACTGAGGTCACACCAGCATCCCGAAGGAGCTCCATGTACACCAAATCAACAGGAGATGAGGCTCGATTCCCATGCCTTGACTCCAGAGCCAACCCCCGACCCCCAGCAAACACGACCATTGGCTTGACTTAGTTTAGGCAACTCCAGAGGTTCCCCGAGAACAACGTGCCAAGCCTAGAGGAATACCAAGTTCAGCAGAGCACCTCGAGGAAAGCTCCGTGGATCGCAAATTGCCTGGAGTTGAGAACTGATTGCCTGGCTTAGACTCAAGACGTATGCCAACTTTCCACAAGCCCCTCAAGGAGAGGCTTCTGTCAGCAGTAGGTGTGAGGGAGGGACCCTGAGTTTGCTGCCTCAAGTGGAATATACACCGAGAAGCCCTGATTCGAAAGGAGGCCGAGTTTCCTTGCAGTGGCTTGAATACAGGCTCCTCTTTCATCTCACAAGGTGAAGGGATGACTGAGTCCCATGTGGAGTCCCTAGAGAAAGCCCTAGGTCCCCGACTCCTTTTGGTGGAATGCCTCACATGCCTCTGACACCTTGAGCAGAACACAGAGTTCACGGCTTCAAAATGTGACGATGCCTGACTGCTCTTGAACAATGACAGGAATCCCAATATCCTTTGGCTACTGTAAAGGGACCCTGTGTCTCCAGCCTCTCCTCAAGAAGCGTTCCTTTGGCCCTGCCAAGCCTCGAAGAGATTTCTGAACTATCCCTCATAACTCGATAGGAGTCCTGAAGTCACTGGACAAACACGAGTGTTAAAATGCCTTCCCCGCCGTAGCATGAGAATATACCCCAGGTCCCCACCCCAACTCGAGAAAAAAAATGAGACTTCCCCATCAAAGCGAGATGAGGCCCGATTCCTCTGCACTACATGCAGAGCAATCCCGTGATCCCATGAAACATGTAAGGAGCCTCGACTTGCTTGATGGATCTCGAGAGGGTCCGCAAGAACACTGTCACAAGTAGATAGGGACCCTGAGGTCACACCAGCATCCCAAAGGAGCTCCGTGTACCCCAAATCAACTCGAGATGAGGCCCGATTCCCCTGCCCTGTCTCCAGCGCTATCCCCCGTTACCCAGAAAACACGATTAGTGGCTTGACTTCCGTTAGGCCACTCCAGAGGTTCCCCGAGAACAACGTGCCAAACCTAGAGGAATCCCAAGTTCAGCAGAGCAACTCGAGGAATGCTCCGTGGGCCCCCAAATTGCCTGGAGATGAGAGCTGATTGCCTGGCTTAGACTCAAGACGTATGCCAACTTTTCACAAGACCCTCAGGAGGAGGCTTCTCTCAGCAGTAGGTGTGAGGAAGGGACCCTCAATTTGCTGCCTCAAGTGGAATATATACTGAGAAGCCCTGATTCGAAAGGAGGCCGGGTTTTCTTGCGGGGGCTTGAATACAGTCTCCTCTTTCATCTCACAAGGTGAACGGATGTCTGAATCCCCTGTGGAGTCCCTAGAGAAACCCGTATATCCCCGACTCCTTTCGAGGGAATTCCTCACATGCCTTTGGCACCTCGAGGGGCACGCAGAGTTCACTGCTTCAAAATGTGACGATGCCTGACTGCTCTTGAACATTGACAGGAATCCCAATATTCCTGTGGTTCCTGGAAAGGGACCTTGGGTCTCCCGCCTCACACTGAGAAGTGTCCCTTTGGAACTGCCAAGCCTCGAAGAGATTCCTGAGGTGTTCCTCATAACTCGACAGGTATCCTGTCGTCGCTGGACAAACACGAGTGTTGAACGGCCATCCCCGCCATAACTCGAGAATATATCCCAGATCCTTGCCGCAACTCGAGAAAAACCATGAGACTTCCCCCTCAAAGCGAGATGAGGCACGATTCCCCTGCACTGCATGCAGAGCAACACCGTGATCACCATGAAACATGTAAGGAGCCTCGACTTGCTTGATGGATCTCGAGACAATCCTCAAGAACGCTGTCACAACTAGAGAGGGACAGTGAGATCACACCAGCATCGCGAAGGAGCTCCATGTACCTCAAATAAACTAGAGATGAGGACCAATTCCCCTGATTTAACTCTGCAGCCATCCCCCGATTCCCATCAAACACAACCAGTGGCTTGACTTCCCTTAGGCACCTCCAGAGGTTCCCCGAGAACAACGTGCGAAGCCTAGAGTAACACCAAGTTCAGCAGAGTAACTCGAGGAATGCTCCATGGACACCAAATTGCCTAGAGATGAGAGCTGATTGCCTGGCTTAGAATCAAGACGTATGGAAACTTTCCACAATCCCCTCCAGAGTAGGCTTCTCTCAGCAGTAGGTGTGAAGGAAGGACCCTGAGTGTGCTGCTTCAAGTGGAATATACACCGAGAAGCCCTGTCTCGAAAGGAGGCCGGGTTTGCATGCAGTGGCTTGAATACCGGCTTCTCTTTCATCTCACAAAGTGAAGGGATGTCTGAATCCCCTCTGGAGTCCCTAGAGAAAGCCCTAGGTCCCCGACTCCTTTCGACGGAATGCCTCACATGCCTTTGAAACCTCGAGCGGCACGCAGAGTTCACTGCTTCAAAAGGTGACGATGCCTGACTCCTCTTGAACATTGACAAGAATCCCAATATCCCTGTGGCTCCTGGAAAGGGACCCTGGGTCTCACGGCTCACCTTGAGAAGAGTCCCTTTGGCCCTGCCAAGCCTCGCAGATATTCCTGATGTGTCCCTCGTAACTCAACAAGAGTCCATACGTCGCTGGACAAACATGAGTGTTGAAGGGCCATCCCCGCCGTAACTCGAGTATATAACCCAGGTCCCCGCCGCAACTCGAGATAAGCCATAAGACTTCACCCTCAAAGCGAGATGAGGCCCGATTTCCCTGCACTGCATGCCGAGCAATCCCTTGATCCCCATGAAACATGTAAGGAGCCTCGACTTTCTTGATGGATCTCGAGACAATCCGCAGGAACACTGTCACAAGTATAGAGGGACCCTGAGTTCACAACGGCATTGTGATGGAGATCCATGTACCCCAAATCAACTCGAGATGATGCCCGAATCCTCTGTCTTTACTCCAGAGGCATCCCCAGATCCCCAGCAAACACGACCCGTGGTTTGACTTCCTTTAGGCAACTCCAGATTTTCCCCGAGAAAAACGTGCCAAGCCTAGAGGAACACCAGGTTCAGATAGGCAACTCGATGAATGCTCCGTGGACCGCAAATTGCCTGGAGATGAGAGCTGATTGCCTGCCTTAGACTCAAGACCTATGCCAACTTTCCACAAGCCCCTCAAGTGGAGGCTTCTCTCAGCAGTAGGTATGAGGGAGGGACCCAGAGTTTATTGCCTTAAGTGGAATATACACCGAGAATCCCTGACTCGAAAGGAGGCCGGGTTTCCTTGCCGTGGCTTGAATACAGGCTTCTCTTTCATCTCACAAGGTGAAGGGATGTCTGAGTTCCCTGTGGAGTCCCTAGAGAAAGCCCTAGTTCCCAGACTCCTTTCGACGGAATGCCTCACATGCCTTTGAAACCTCGAGGGGCACGCAGAGTTCACAGCTTCAAAAGGTGACGATGCCTGACTCCTCTTGAACATTGACAGGAATCCCAAAATCCCTGTGGCTACTGGTAAGGGACCCTGGGTCTCCCGCCTCACTTTGAGAAGCGTCCCGTTGGCCCTGTCAAGCCTCGAAGAGATTCCTGATGTGTCCCTCGCAACTCGACAGCAGTCCTGACGTCGCTGGACAAGCACGAGCTTTGAAGGGCCATCCCTGTTGTAACTCGAGAATATACCCCAGGTCCCCACTGCAACTCGAGAAAAACATTGAGACTTCCCCCTCAAAGGGAGATGAGGCCCGATTCCCCTGCACTGCATGCAGAGCAATCCCGTGATCCCCATGAAACATGTAAGGAGCCTCGACTTGCTTGATGGATCTCGAGACAATCCGCAAGAACACTGTCACAAGTATAGAGGGACACTGAGGTCATACCAGCGTCGTGAAGGATCTCCATGTACCCCATATCAACTGGAGATGAGACCCGATTCCCCTGCACTGACTCCAGAGCCATCACCCGTAACCCAGCAAAAACGACCAATGGCTTGACTTCCTTTAGGCAACTCCAGAGGTTCCCCGAGAACAGCGTGTCAAGCCCTGAAGAATACCAAGTTCAGCAGAGCAATTCGAGGAATGCTCCGTGGACACAAAATTGCCTGGAGATGAGAGCTGATTGCCTGGCGTAGACTCAAGACGTATGCCAACTTTCCACAAGCCCCTCAAGAGGAGGCTTCTCTCAGCAGTAGGTGTGAGGGAGGGACCCTGAGTTTGCTGCCTTAAGTGAAATATACACCGAGAGGTCTGATTCGAAAGGTGGACGGGTTTCCTTGCATTGGCTTGAATACAGTCTCCTCTTTCATTTCACAAGGTGAACGGATGTCTGAATCCCCTGTGGAGTCCCTAGAGAAAGCCCTAGGTCCCCGAGTCCTTTCAAGAGAATACCTCACATGCTTTTGACACCTCGAGCGGCACGCAAAGTTCACTGCTTCAAAAGCTGATGATGCCTGACTCCTCTTGAACATGGACAGGAATCCGTATTTCACTGTGGCTTCTGGAAAGGGACCCTGGGTCTCCAGACTCACCTCAAGAAGCGTCCCTTTGGCCCTGCCAAGCCTCGAAGAGATTTCTGAACTGTCCCTCATAACTCGACTGAAGTTCAGACGTCGCTGGACAAACACGAGTGTTAAAATGCCTTCCCCGCCGTAACATGAGAATATACCCCAGGTCCCCACCGCAACTCGAGAAAAAAAAAATAAGACTTCCCATGAAAGCGAGATGAGGCCCGATTCCCCTGCACTGCATGCAGAGCAATCCCGTGATCCCCATGAAACATGTAAGGAGCCTCGACTTGCTTGACGGATCTAGAGAGTGTCCACAAGAACACTGTCACAAGAAGAGAGGGACCCTGATGTGACACCAGCATCCCAAAGGAATTCCGTGTACCCCAAATCAACTCGAGATGAGGCCAGATACCCCTGCCTTGACTCCAGAGCCATCCCCCGTTGCCCATCGAACACTACCAGTGGCTTGACTTCCTTTAGGCAACTCCAGAAGTTCCCCGAGAACAAAGTGCCAAGTTTAGAGGAATACCAAGTTCAGCAGAGCAACTCGAGGAATGCTCCGTGGACCCCACATTGCCTGGAGATGAGAGATGATTTCCTGGCTTAGACTCAAGACGTATGCCAACTTTCCACAAGCCCCTCAAGAGAAGGCTTCTCTCAGCAGAAGGTGTGAGGGAGGGACCATGATTCTGCTGCCTCAAATGGAATATACACCGAGAATCCCTGACTCGAAAGGAGGCCGGGTTTCCTTGCATTGGCTTGAATACTGGCTCCTCTTTCATCTCACAAGGTGAAGGGATGTCTGAGTCCCCTGTGGAGTCCCTAGAGAAAGACCTAGGTCCCCGACTCCTTTCGATGGAATGCCTCACATTCTTTTGACACCTCGAGCTGCACGCAGAGTTCACTGCTTCAAAATGTGACGATGCCTGACTCCTCTTGAACATTGACAGGAATCCCAATATCCCTGTGACTTCTGGAAAGGGACCCTGGGTCTCCCGCCTCAACTCGAGAAGTGTCCCTTTGGCCCTGCCAAGACTCGAAGAGATTCCTGAGGTGTCCCTCGAAACTCGACAGGAGTACTGACGTCGCTGGACAAACACGAGTTTTGATCAGCCATTCCCGCCGTATCTCGAGAATATACCGCAGGTTCCCGCCGCAACTCGAGAAAAACCATAAGACGTCCCCCTTAAAGCGAGATGAGGCCCGATTCCCCTGCACTGCATGCAGAGCAATCCCGTGATCCCCATAAAACTTGTAGGGAGCTTCGACTTGCTTGATGGATCTCGAAACAATCCTCAAGAACACTGTCACAACTAGAGAGGGACACTGAGGTCACACCAGCATCCCGAAGGAGCTCCATGTACCCCAAATCACCACGAGATGAGGCCCGATTCCCATGCCTTGACTCCAGAGCCAAACTCCGATCCTCAGCAAACACGACCAGTGGCTTGACGTAGTTTAGGCAACTCCAGAGGTTCCCCGAGAACAACGTGCCAAGCCTAGAGGAATACCAAGTTCAGCAGAGCAACTTGAGGAATGCTCCGTGGATCACAAATTGCCTGGAGTTGAGAGCTGATTGCCTGGCTTAGACTCAATACATATGTCAACGTTCCACAAGCCCCACAAGAGAGGGCTTTTATCAGCAGTATGTGTGAGCGAGGGACAATGAGTTTGCTGACTCAAGTGGAATATACACCGAGAAGCCCTGACTTGAAAGGAGGTCGGGTTTACTTTCAGTGGCTTGCATACAGGTTCCTCTTTCAACTCACAAGGTGAAGGGAAGTCTGAATTTCCTATGGAGTCCGTAGAGAAAGCCCTATGTCCCCGAATCCTTTCGACGGAACGCCTCACATCCCTTTGACACCTCGAGCGGCACACAGAGTTCCCTGCTTCAAAAGGTGACAATGCCTGACTCCTCTTAAACATTGACAGGAATCCCATTATCCCTGTGGCTCCTGAAAAGGGAGCCTGGGTCTCCTTCCTCACCTCGAGTAGCGTCCCTTTGGAACTGCCAAGCCTCAAAGAGATTCCTGAGGTGTTCTTCGTAACTCGACAGGAGTCCTGACGTCGCTGAACAAACATGAGTGTTGAAGGGCCATCCCAGGCGTAACTCGAGAATATACCGCAGGTCCCCGCCGCAACTCGAGAAAAACCATGAGACTTCCCGCTCAAAGCGAGATGAGGCCCGATTCCCCTGCACTGCACGCAGAGCAATGCCGTGATCCCCATGAAACATGTAAGGAGCCCCAACATGCTTGATGGATCTCGAGACAATCGCAAGAACACTGTCACAAGTAGAGAGGGACCCTGAAGTCAAACCAGCATTGCGAAGGAGCTCCATGTAACCCAAATCAACTCGAGATGAGGCCCGAGTCCCCTGCTGTGATTCCAGAGCCATCCCACGTTCCCCATCAAACACGACCAGTGGCTTGACTTCCTTTAGGCAACTCCAGAGATTCCCTGAGAACAACGTGCCAATCCTAGAGGAATACCTTGTTCAGCAGAGCATCTCGAGGAATGTTTCGTGGACGCCAAATTGCCTAGAGATGAGAGCTGATTGCCTGACTTAGACTCAAGACGTATGCCAATTTCCAACAAGCCCCTCAAGAGGAGGCTTCTCTCAGCAGTAGGTGTGAGGGAGGGACCCTGAGTTTGCTGACTCAAGCTTAATATACACCGAGAAGCCATGACTCGAAGGAGGCCGGGTTTCCCTTTCAGTGGCTTGAATACAGACTCCTCTTTCATCTCACAAGGTGAAGGGATGACTGAATCCCCTGTGGAGTCCCTAGAGAAAGCACTAGGTCGCCGACTCCTTTCGACGGAATGCCTCACATGCCTTTGACACCTCGAGCGGCACACAGAGTTCACTGCTTCAAAAGGTGACGATGCCTGACTCCTCTTGAACATTGACAGGAATCCCAATATCCCTGTGGCTAACTAAAGGTATCCTGGGTTTCCCTCCTCACCTCGAGAAGCGTCGCTTTGGCCCTGCCAAGCCTCGAAGAGATTCCTGAGAGGTCCCTCGTAACTCGACAGGAGTCCTGACGTCGCTGGACAAACATGAGTGTTGAAGGGCCATCCCCGACGTACGTCGAGAATATACCACAGGTTCCCGCCGCAACTCGAGAAAAACCATGAGACTTCCCTCTCAAAAAGAGATGAGGCCCGATTCCCCTGCACTGCATGCAAAGCAATCCCGTAATCCCCAAGAATCATGTAAGGAGCCTCGACGTGCTTGATGGATCTCGAGACAATTCGCAAGAACACTGTCAAAAGTAGAGAGGGACCCTGAGGTCACACCAGCATCACGAAGTAGCTCCATGTACCACAAATTAACTCGAGATGAGGCCCGATTCCCCTGCCTTGACTCCAGAGCCATCCCACGTTCCCTATCACACACGACCAGTGGCTTGACTTCCTTTAGGCAACTCCAGAGGTTCCCCGAGAATAACGTGCCAAACCTAGAGGAATACCTTGTTCAGCAGAGCATCACGAGGAATGTTCCATGGACGCCAAATTGCCTAGAGATGAGAGCTGATTGCCTGACTTAGACTCAAGACGTATGCCAATTTCCAACAAGCCCCTCAAGAGGAGGCTTCTCTCAGCAGTAGGTGTGAGGGAGGGACCCTGAGTTTGCTGTCTCAAGCTGAATATACACTGAAAAGCCATGACTCGACAGGAGGCCGGGTTTCCTTGCAGTGGCCTGAATACAGGCTCCTCTTTTATCTCACAATGTGAAGGGATGACTGAATCCCCTGTGGAGTCCCTAGAGAAAGCCCTAGGTCCCCGACTACTTTCGACGGAATGCTTCACATGCCTTTGACACCTCGAGAGGCACGCAGAGTTCACTGCTTTAAAAGGTGACGATGCCTGACTCTTCTTGAACATTTGCAGGAATGCCAATATCCCTGTGGCTACTGGAAGGGAGCCTGGGTCTCACGCCTCACCTTGAGAAGAGACCCTTTGGCCCTGCCAAGCCTCGCAGATATTCTTCATGTGTCCCTCGTAACTCAACAGGAGTCCTTACGTCGCTGGACAAACACGAGTTTTGAAGGGCCATCCCCGCCGTAACTAGAGAGTATAACCCAGGTCCCCGCCGCAACTCGAGATAAGCCATAAGACTTCACCCTCAAAGCGAGATGAGGCCCGATTCCCCTGCACTGCATGCCGAGGAATCCCGTGATCCCCATGAAACATATAAGGAGACTCGACTTTTTTGATGGATCTCGAGACAATCCGCAGGAACACTGTCACAATTATAGAGGGACCCTGAGTTCACAACGGCATCGTGATGGAGATCCATGTACCGCAAATCAACTCGAGATGAGGCCCAATTCCTCTGTCTATACTCCAGAGCCATCCCCAGATCCCCAGCAAACACGACCCGTGGTTTGACTTCCTTTAGGCAACTCCAGATTTTCCCCGAGAAAAACGTGCCAAGCCTAGAGGAACACCAGGTTCACCAGAGCAACTCGACGAATGCTCCGTCGACCCCAAATTTCCTGGAGATGAGAGCTGATTGCCTGGCTTAGACTCAAGACCTATGCAAACTTTCCACAAGCCCCTCAAGAGGAGGCTTCTCTCAGCAGTAGGTATGAGGGAGGGACACTGAGTTTATTGCTTTAAGTGGAATATACACCGAGAATCCCTGACTCGAAAGGAGGCCGGGTTTCCTTGCAGTGGCTTGAATACAGGCTCCTCTTTCATCTCACAAGGTGAAGGGATGTCTGAGTCCCCTGTGGAGTCCCTAGAGAAAGCCCTAGGTCCCCGACTCCTTTTGACGGAATGCCTCACATGCCTTTGACACCTCTAGGGGAACGCAGAGTTCACAGCTTCAAAAGGTGACGATGCCTGACTCCTCTTGAAAATTGACAGGAATCCCAATATCCCTGTGGCTACTGGTAAGGGACCCTGGGTCTCCCGCCTCACTTCGAGAAGCGTCCCTTTGGCCCTGTCAAGCCGCGAAGAGTTCCCTGAGGTGTCACTCGCAACTCGACAGCGCTCCTGATGTCGCTGGACAAGCACGAGCTTTGAAGGGCCATCCCCGTTGTAACTCGAGAATATACCCCAGGTCCCCACTGCAACTCGAGAAAAACCATGAGACTTCCCCCTCAAAGAGAGATGAGGCCCGATTCCCCTGCACTGCATGCAGAGCAATCCCGTGATACCCATGAAACATGTAAGGAGTCTCGACTTGCTTGATGGATCTCGAGACAATCCGCAAGAATACTGTCACAAGTATAGAGGGACCCTGATGTCATACCAGCGTCGTGAAGGATCTCCATGTACCCCAAATCCACTCGAGGTGAGACCCGATTCCCCTGCACTGACTCCAGAGCCATCCCCCGTTACCCAGGAAAAACGACAAGTGGCTTGACTTCCTTTAGGCAATTCCAGAGTTTCCCCGAGAACAGCGTGTCAAGCCTAGAGGAAAACCAAGTTCAGCAGAGCAAATCGAAGAATGCTCCGTGGACCCCAAGTTCCCTGGAGATGAGAGCTGATTGCCTGGCGTAGACTCAAGACGTATGCCAACTTTCCACAAGCCCCTCAACAGGAGGCTTCTCTCAGCAGTAGGTGTGAGGGAGGGACCCTGAGTTTGCTGCATTATGTGAAATATACATCGAGAGGCCTGACTCGAAAGGTGGACGGGTTCCTTGCAGTGGCTTGAATACAGTCTCCTCTTTCATCTCACAAGGTGAACGGATGTCTGAATCCCCTGTGGAGTCCCTAGAGAAAGCCCTAGGTCCCCAACTCCTTTCAACGGAATACCTTACATGCTTTTGACACATCGAGCGGCACGAAGAGTTCACTGCTTCAAAAGCTGACGATGCCTGACTCCTCTTGAACATTGACAGGAATCCCAATATCCCTGTGTCTCCTGGAAAGAGACACTCGGTCTCCCGCCTCAACTCGAGAATTGTCCCTTTGGCCCTGCCAAGCCTCGAAGAGATTCCTGAGGTGTCCCTCGAAACTCGACAGAAGTCCTGACGTCACTGGACAAATACGAGTGTTGAAGGGCCATCCCTGCCGTAACTCGAGAATATTCTCCAGGTCCCCGCCGCAACTCGAGAAAAACCAAGAGACATCCCCCTTAACATGAAATAAGGCACGATTCCCCTGCCCTGCATGCAGAGCAATCCCATGATCCCCATAAAACACTCATGGAGCCCCGACATGCTTGATGGATCTCGAGACAATCCGCAAGAACCCTGTCACAAGTAGAGAGGGACACTGAGGTCACACCAGCATCGCGAAGGAGCTCCATGTACACCAAATCAACTCGAGATGAGGCCCGATTCCCCTGCCCTGACTCCAGAGCCATCCCCCGCTACCCAAAAAACACGACCAGTGGCTTGACTTCATTTAGGCCACTCCAGAGGTACCCGAGAACAACGTGCCAAGCCTAGAGGAATCCCAAATTCAGGAGAGCAACTCGAGGATTGCTCCGTGGACCACAAATTGCCTGCTGTTGAGAGCTGATTGCATGGCTTAGAATCAAGTCGTATGACAGCTTTCCACAAATCCCTCAAGGGTAGACTTCTCTCAGCAGTAGATGTGACGGAGGGACCCTGAGGTTGCTGCCTCAAGGGGAATATAAACCAAGAAGCCCAGACTCGAAAGGAGGCCGGGTTCCTTGAAGTGGCTTGAATACAGGCTCCTCTTTCATCTCACAAGGTGAAGGGATGTCTGAGTCTCCTGTGGAGTCCCTATAGAAAGCCCTAGGTTTCCGAATCCTTTCGACGGAATGCATCACATGCCTTTGACACCTCGAGCGGCACGCAGAGTTCACTGCTTCAAAAGGTGACGATGCCTGACTCCTCTTGAACATTGACAGGAATCCCAATATCCCTGTGTCTCTGGAAAGGGACCCTGGTCTCCCGCCTCAACCACGAGAAGCATTGTCCCTTTGGCCCTGCCAAGCCTCGAAGAGATTCCTGAGGTGTCCCTCGAAACTCGACAGAAGTCCTGACGTCGCTGGACAAATACGAGTGTTGAAGGGCCATCCCCCCCTTAACTCGAGAATATACCCCAGGTCCCCACCGCAACTCGAGAAAAACCATGAGACTTCCCCCTCAACATGAAATAAGGCCGATTCCCCTGCCCTGCATGCAGAGCAATCCCATGATCCCCATGAAAACATGTCAGGAGCCCCGACATGCTTGATGGATCTCGAGACAATCCGCAAGAACCTGTCACAAGTAGAGAGGGACACTGAGGTCACACCAGCATCGCGAAGGAGCTCCATGTACACCAAATCAACTCGAGATGAGGCCCGATTCCCCTGCCCTGACTCCAGAGCCATCCCCCGCTACCCAAAAAACACGACCAGTGGCTTGACTTCATTTAGGCAACTCCAGAGGTACCCGAGAACAACGTGCCAAGCCTAGAGGAATCCCAAATTCAGGAGAGCAACTCGAGGATTGCTCCGTGGACCACAAATTGCCTGCTGTTGAGAGCTGATTGCATGGCTTAGACTCAAGTCGTATGACAGCTTTCCACAAGCCCCTCAAGGGAGGCTTCTCTCAGCAGTAGATGTGAGGAGGGACCCTGAGGTTGCTGCCTCAAGGGGAATATAAACCGAGAAGCCCTGACTCGAAAGGAGGCCGGGTTTCCTTGCAAGTGGCTTGAATACAGGCTCCTCTTTCATCTCACAAGGTGAAGGGATGTCTGAGTCCCCTGTGGAGTCCCTATAGAAAGCCCTAGGTTTCCGAATCCTTTCGACGGAATGCATCACATGCCTTTGACACCTCGAGCGGCACGCAGAGTTCACTGCTTCAAAAGGTGACGATGCCTGACTGCTCTTGAACATTGACAGGAATCCCAATACCCATGGGTCTACTGGAAAGGGACCCTGGGTCTCCCGCCTCACCTCGAGAAGCATCCCTTTGGCCCTGCCAAGCCTCGAAGAGATTCCTGAGGTGTCCCTCGTAACTCGACAGGAGTCCTGAAGTCGCTGGACAAACACGATTGTTGAAGGCCATTCCCCCCGTAACTCGAGAATATACCCCAGGTCCCCACCGCAACTCGAGAAAAAAAATGAGACTTCCCCCTCAAAGCGAGATGAGCCCCGATTCCCCTGCACTGCATGCAGAGCAATCCCGTGATCCCCATGAAACATGTAAGGAGCCTCGACTTGCTTGATGGATTTCGAGACAACCTCAAGAACACTGTCACAAATAGAGAGGGACACTGAGGTCACACCAGCATCCCGAAGGAGCTCCATGTACCCCAAATCAACAGAGATGAGGCCCGATTCCCCTGCCTTGACTCCAGAGCCAACCCCCGTTACCCCCAGCAAACACGACCAGTGGCTTGACTTAGTTTAGGCAACTCCAGAGGTTCCCCGAGAACAACGTGCCAAGCCTAGAGGAATACCAAGTTCAGCAGAGCAACTCGAGGAAAGCTCCGTGGATCGCAAATTGCCTGGAGTTGAGAGCTGATTGCCTGGCTTAGACTCAAGACGTATGCCAACTTTCCACAAGCCCCTCAAGGAGAGGCTTCTGTCAGCAGTAGGTGTGAGGGAGGGACCCTGAGTTTGCTGCCTCAAGTGGAATATACACCGAGAAGCCCTGATTCGAAAGGAGGCCGAGTTTTCTTGCAGTGGCTTGAATACAGTCTCCTCTTTCATCTCACAAGGTGAAGGGATGTCTGAGTCCCATGTGGAGTCCCTAGAGAAAGCCCTAGGTCCCCGACTCCTTTTGGAGGGAATGCCTCACATGCCTCTGACACCTCGAGCAGACGCAGAGTTCACTGCTTCAAAATGTGACGATGCCTGACTGCTCTTGAACATGACAGGAATCCCAATATCCTGTGGCTACTGGAAAGGGACCCTGGGTCTCCCGCCTCTCCTCAAGAAGCGTCCCTTTGGCCCTGCCAAGCCTCGAAGAGATTTCTGAGGTGTCCCTCATAACTCGACAGGAGTCCTGAAGTCGCTGGACAAACACGAGTGTTAAAATGCCATCCCCGCCGTAACTGAGAATATACCCCAGGTCCCCACCCCAACTCGAGAAAAAAAATGAGACTTCCCCATCAAAGCGAGATGAGGCCCGATTCCCCTGCACTGCATGCAGAGCAATCCCGTGATCCCATGAAACATGTAAGGAGCCTCGACTTGCTTGATGGATCTCGAGACAATCCTCAAGAACACTGTCACAAGTAGAGAGGGACCCTGAGAGATCACACCAGCATCCCAAGGAGCTCCATGTACCCCAAATCAACTCGAGATGAGGCCCATTCCCCTGCCCTGTTCCAGCTGCTAGCCATCCCCCCGTTACCCAGAAAACACAACCAGTGGCTTGACTTCCCTTAGGCACTCCAGAGGTTCCCCGAGAACAACGTGCCAAAGCCTAGAGGAATCCCAAGTTCAGCAGAGCAACTCGAGGAATGCTCCGTGGGCCCCCCAAATTGCCTGGAGATGAGAGCTGATTGCCTGGCTTAGACTCAAGACGTATGCCAACTTTCACAAGACCCCTCAGAGGAGGCTTCTCTCAGCAGTAGGTGTGAGGAAGGACCCTGAGTTGCTGCCTTCAAGTGGAATATATACACCGAAAGCCCTGATTCGAAAGGAGGCCGGGTTTTCTTGCAGTGGCTTGAATACAGGCTCTCTCTCTTTCATCTCACAAGTGAAGGATGTCTGAATCCCCTGTGGAGTCCCTAGAGAAA
>JAJLRB010001222.1:0-17815 GCA_020976825.1 Odocoileus hemionus | reverse complement strand
TCACAACCATATATATATATATATGATATCACATCCAGTATACGTGTGACATCCTATGCACTATATTTATGACATCACACCCACACTGTATAACATCACAACAATCTGTGTTGCTGACACCACACTCGGCCTATGTATGATATCATTTGCACTGTAGATGGCATGACATCCTCTTTATAACAGCAAACCACAGTATTTATGATGTCACATCCACTTCAGACATGACGTCACACCCACTCTATGAGACAGCACACCCACTCTATATTGCCATCAAAACCTCTCCACTGATATCACACCCACTTTTATGTGACATCACACCCACTCTACGTGTGACATCAGTTGCACTCTATAATATCACACCTACTCCTTAAGTCTTCACACTACTGTACTTAGGACGTCACAACCTCTATATATGAAACCACATACAGTATGTAGGGCAATGTATACCCTATACATGTGACATCACAGCCATTAATCTGTGTCCTCACACCGACTGTACTGACCGCCGCGTCACACCTACTCTTTGTATGACATCAAACTCTGTGTATGTATAACATGTTTGCACTGTAGAAGACATCACATCCTCACGTCACGACATCAAAGCACCATTTCTAAGGCATCACACACAGTATATTTGACATCATATACAGTATCTCTGTCATCACATCCACTGTACTGATGATATCACAACAAGTTCATTTTTGAGACCTCATCCGCTGTATTTGATGACATCATATCCATTGTATACAATACATATTCACTAGTTTTGTTACCTCAGAACCACTGTATCTGTGTCTCACACCAACTTTTTCCATCTTATCACACTCTTTGTAAGTATGACATCACACCCCTGTTTGCGTGCCATCATAAACACTACTGAAGGCATCACATCCACATTTTATGACATGACACCACATTATTTATGACTTCGCATGCACTGTACTCATGACATCTCTCCAAATATATCTGACATTGCATCCACTGTATCTGTGTCACCACAACCACTCTAATGATGATCTCAGACCAGCTGTACATATGACGTCACACCCATTTTATGTATGACCTCTCACGAACTATACATAACTTCACATCCACTCTTTATGACTTCACACCATGGCAAACATGGCATTACCTCCATTGCATTCGTGGCATCACAGACACTATATATGCGATCACACACATGACAACACAAACGTTATATCTGCCATCTCACTCATTGTATCTCAGACTACATCCACTGTATCTGTGTCCTCAAACCCAGTGTATCAATGATACCACACCCACTCTCTGGACCATATCACAGACACTCAATGTATGACAGCACATTCAGGATGAATGACATGACATAAACTCTTTATGACATCACAGCCCTATATGTATGACATCACAGCTAGTATATTTATGACATCCTATCCAATATATATGATAACTCACATACTGGTTTCATGACAATGCAACGTTTATACCTGACATCTCACCAACTATATTTGACATCACAGCCACTGTGTATTTGTGCCATCACGCAGATGACACACACGTGTGTATCGATGTACCTCTGTGTCGATGACATCACAACAAGTATGTAAGTCATGACACGGCACACATATGGCATCATACACATTCTACATGACATCACATTCACACTTTTTGACATCAATAATCAGTATTTATGACATCACAAACACTGCATTTATGACATCAGATCCCCTCTATATGACATCACATCCACGGTTTATGACATCTCATCCCCTATACCAGTGACATCACAGCCACTGCATCTGTACCATCACATTCACTATGGCTCTGAATTCCTATCCACTATATTTGACATGAAACACACCGTGTTAAGACAATACAACCACTCTATCTGACAGCATAACCTCCACTATCTGTATCAGTGTGATGACACCCACTCTATCGATGATATAACACACACTGTGTGTAGGACACCACATATACTGCATGTATCGAACAATATGCAATATATACGACATCACACCCACGCTGGGTGACAACAAGTCACTCTATTCATGACATCAAATCTTCTTTATCTCACATCACACCCTTTATATCTGACAGTACATCCACTGTACCTGTGTCATCACACGCAGATTATCGATCATATAACCCCCATTGCATGTATGATACCACAGCCACAATGTCTATGACAACTTGTGAACTTCATATGACATCACATCCGCTCTCTATATTATCACACCACTCTATGACATCAAACCCACTGTTCTCATGTCATCAACCCAGTATATCTGATATCACGTCCACTGTACCTGGGTCATTACTGAGTATATTGATTCTACCACACCAGCATTATGTGTGATATCAACCCCACTATATGTATGACATCCTATGATTAATTTGTTACATAACACCCACTCTTTATGACATCACAATATGTATTCACGGCAACACACCCACTCGATTCATGACACCACACCCACTGTATATGACATCACATACACTGTACTTGTGACATCACAGCCACTGATTATGACAAGAGACTTACTATGCTTTAGACACCATACTCCGTACAAATAACATCTCACTTGGTATATGAATGGGAACACTAACACTGTATCCGATGTCATGGCACATACTACATTTAGGACATCCTATACACTATATACGTTCTCACCCACACTGTGTGTATGACGACACAAGCTCTGTGTCTGTCTTGAAACGCGTTCTAACTGCCATCATATCCACTGTATATCTCATCACACCCACTTTGTCAACGACATTACACCAACTATGTAAGAGATCACAGGTGGCATATGTCTGCCGTCAGATGCACTAAACATGACATCATATCCACACTCTATGACAACAATCCACAGTATTTATGGCATCACATGCACTGTATTCATGACATCACACGCATTATATACGATATGACGTTTCATCTACTGTGTATGATATCACAGTCCCTATATAAGTGACATCATACAATGACACTATCGATGACGTCACACACTCTACCTTTACGACTGATCTACTCTACTTTATATGGCATCACACACAGTGTTATGAGAACAGAACCATTGTGTACTTCACAGACACCATATCTGAAATCACCCCCACTGTATCTGTGTCATCACAGCAAATGTATCAATTTTATCAATCCCAGTGTATGTATGACATCACCTCCACTATATGTATGAAATCATATGTAATACCTATGACATCACATCCACTCTTTACGACATCACACCACTTTATTTATGACATCACGTCCACTATATCTGACCTCACATCAACTGTATCTGTGTCGTCACACCCAGTCTATCGATGATTTCACAACCATATATATATATATGATATCACATCCAGTATACGTGTGACATCCTATGCACTATATTTATGACATCACACCCACACTGTATAACATCACAACAATCTGTGTTGCTGACACCACACTCGGCCTATGTATGATATCATTTGCACTGTAGATGGCATGACATCCTCTTTATAACAGCAAACCACAGTATTTATGATGTGTCACATCCACTTCAGACATGACGTCACACCCACTCTATGAGACAGCACACCCACTCTATATTGCCATCAAAACCTCTCCACTGATATCACACCCACTTTTATGTGACATCACACCCACTCTACGTGTGACATCAGTTGCACTCTATAATATCACACCTACTCCTTAAGTCTTCACACTACTGTACTTAGGACGTCACAACCTCTATATATGAAACCACATACAGTATGTAGGGCAATGTATACCCTATACATGTGACATCACAGCCATTAATCTGTGTCCTCACACCGACTGTACTGACCGCGTCACACCTACTCTTTGTATGACATCAAACTCTGTGTATGTATAACATGTTTGCACTGTAGAAGACATCACATCCTCACGTCACGACATCAAAGCACCATTTCTAAGGCATCACACACAGTATATTTGACATCATATACAGTATCTCTGTCATCACATCCACTGTACTGATGATATCACAACAAGTTCATTTTGAGACCTCATCCGCTGTATTTGATGACATCATATCCATTGTATACAATACATATTCACTAGTTTTGTTACCTCAGAACCACTGTATCTGTGTCTCACACCAACTTTTTCCATCTTATCACACTCTTTGTAAGTATGACATCACACCCCTGTTTGCGTGCCATCATAAACACTACTGAAGGCATCACATCCACATTTTATGACATGACACCACATTATTTATGACTTCGCATGCACTGTACTCATGACATCTCTCCAAATATATCTGACATTGCATCCACTGTATCTGTGTCACCACAACCACTCTAATGATGATCTCAGACCAGCTGTACATATGACGTCACACCCATTTTATGTATGACCTCTCACGAACTATACATAACTTCACATCCACTCTTTATGACTTCACACCATGGCAAACATGGCATTACCTCCATTGCATTCGTGGCATCACAGACACTATATATGCGATCACACACATGACAACACAAACGTTATATCTGCCATCTCACTCATTGTATCTCAGACTACATCCACTGTATCTGTGTCCTCAAACCCAGTGTATCAATGATACCACACCCACTCTCTGGACCATATCACAGACACTCAATGTATGACAGCACATTCAGGATGAATGACATGACATAAACTCTTTATGACATCACAGCCCTATATGTATGACATCACAGCTAGTATATTTATGACATCCTATCCAATATATATGATAACTCACATACTGGTTTCATGACAATGCAACGTTTATACCTGACATCTCACCAACTATATTTGACATCACAGCCACTGTATTTGTGCCATCACGCAGATGACACACACGTGTGTATCGATGTACCTCTGTGTCGATGACATCACAACAAGTATGTAAGTCATGACACGGCACACATATGGCATCATACACATTCTACATGACATCACATTCACACTTTTTGACATCAATAATCAGTATTTATGACATCACAAACACTGCATTTATGACATCAGATCCCTCTCTATATGACATCACATCCACGGTTTATGACATCTCATCCCCTATACCAGTGACATCACAGCCACTGCATCTGTACCATCACATTCACTATGGCTCTGAATTCCTATCCACTATATTTGACATGAAACACACCGTGTTAAGACAATACAACCACTCTATCTGACAGCATAACCTCCACTATCTGTATCAGTGTGATGACACCCACTCTATCGATGATATAACACACACTGTGTGTAGGACACCACATATACTGCATGTATCGAACAATATGCAATATATATATACGACATCACACCCACGCTGGGTGACAACAAGTCACTCTATTCATGACATCAAATCTTCTTTATCTCACATCACACCCTTTATATCTGACAGTACATCCACTGTACCTGTGTCATCACACGCAGATTATCGATCATATAACCCCCATTGCATGTATGATACCACAGCCACAATGTCTATGACAACTTGTGAACTTCATATGACATCACATCCGCTCTCTATATTATCACACCACTCTATGACATCAAACCCACTGTTCTCATGTCATCAACCCAGTATATCTGATATCACGTCCACTGTACCTGGGTCATTACTGAGTATATTGATTCTACCACACCAGCATTATGTGTGATATCAACCCCACTATATGTATGACATCCTATGATTAATTTGTTACATAACACCCACTCTTTATGACATCACAATATGTATTCACGGCAACACACCCACTCGATTCATGACACCACACCCACTGTATATGACATCACATACACTGTACTTGTGACATCACAGCCACTGCAATTATGACAAGAGACTTACTATGCTTTAGACACCATACTCCGTACAAATAACATCTCACTTGGTATATGAATGGGAACACTAACACTGTATCCGATGTCATGGCACATACTACATTTAGGACATCCTATACACTATATACGTTCTCACCCACACTGTGTGTATGACGACACAAGCTCTGTGTCTGTCTTGAAACGCGTTCTAACCTGCCATCATATCCACTGTATATCTCATCACACCCACTTTGTCAACGACATTACACCAACTATGTAAGAGATCACAGGTGGCATATGTC
This sequence comes from Odocoileus hemionus, assembly GCA_020976825.1. Lineage (NCBI taxonomy): Eukaryota > Metazoa > Chordata > Mammalia > Artiodactyla > Cervidae > Odocoileus > Odocoileus hemionus. Next base: position 11,704 of record JAJLRB010001222.1, on the reverse strand, counting down.
TGCCGTCAGATGCACTAAACATGACATCATATCCACACTCTATGACAACAATCCACAGTATTTATGGCATCACATGCACTGTATTCATGACATCACACGCATTATATACGATATGACGTTTCATCTACTGTGTATGATATCACAGTCCCTATATAAGTGACATCATACAATGACACTCTCGATGACGTCACACACTCTACCTTTACGACTGATCTACTTTATATGGCATCACACACAGTGTTATGAGAACAGAACCATTGTGTACTTCACAGACACCATATCTGAAATCACCCCCACTGTATCTGTGTCATCACAGCAAATGTATCAATTTTATCAATCCCAGTGTATGTATGACATCACCTCCACTATATGTATGAAATCATATGTAATACCTATGACATCACATCCACTCTTTACGACATCACACCACTTTATTTATGACATCACGTCCACTATATCTGACCTCACATCAACTGTATCTGTGTCGTCACACCCAGTCTATCGATGATTTCACAACCATATATATATATATGATATCACATCCAGTATACGTGTGACATCCTATGCACTATATTTATGACATCACACCCACACTGTATAACATCACAACAATCTGTGTTGCTGACACCACACTCGGCCTATGTATGATATCATTTGCACTGTAGATGGCATGACATCCTCTTTATAACAGCAAACCACAGTATTTATGATGTCACATCCACTTCAGACATGACGTCACACCCACTCTATGAGACAGCACACCCACTCTATATTGCCATCAAAACCTCTCCACTGATATCACACCCACTTTTATGTGACATCACACCCACTCTACGTGTGACATCAGTTGCACTCTATAATATCACACCTACTCCTTAAGTCTTCACACTACTGTACTTAGGACGTCACAACCTCTATATATGAAACCACATACAGTATGTAGGGCAATGTATACCCTATACATGTGACATCACAGCCATTAATCTGTGTCCTCACACCGACTGTACTGACCGCGTCACACCTACTCTTTGTATGACATCAAACTCTGTGTATGTATAACATGTTTGCACTGTAGAAGACATCACATCCTCACGTCACGACATCAAAGCACCATTTCTAAGGCATCACACACAGTATATTTGACATCATATACAGTATCTCTGTCATCACATCCACTGTACTGATGATATCACAACAAGTTCATTTTTGAGACCTCATCCGCTGTATTTGATGACATCATATCCATTGTATACAATACATATTCACTAGTTTTGTTACCTCAGAACCACTGTATCTGTGTCTCACACCAACTTTTTCCATCTTATCACACTCTTTGTAAGTATGACATCACACCCCTGTTTGCGTGCCATCATAAACACTACTGAAGGCATCACATCCACATTTTTATGACACACCACATTATTTATGACTTCGCATGCACTGTACTCATGACATCTCTCCAAATATATCTGACATTGCATCCACTGTATCTGTGTCACCACAACCACTCTAATGATGATCTCAGACCAGCTGTACATATGACGTCACACCCATTTTATGTATGACCTCTCACGAACTATACATAACTTCACATCCACTCTTTATGACTTCACACCATGGCAAACATGGCATTACCTCCATTGCATTCGTGGCATCACAGACACTATATATGCGATCACACACATGACAACACAAACGTTATATCTGCCATCTCACTCATTGTATCTCAGACTACATCCACTGTATCTGTGTCCTCAAACCCAGTGTATCAATGATACCACACCCACTCTCTGGACCATATCACAGACACTCAATGTATGACAGCACATTCAGGATGAATGACATGACATAAACTCTTTATGACATCACAGCCCTATATGTATGACATCACAGCTAGTATATTTATGACATCCTATCCAATATATATGATAACTCACATACTGGTTTCATGACAATGCAACGTTTATACCTGACATCTCACCAACTATATTTGACATCACAGCCACTGTATTTGTGCCATCACGCAGATGACACACACGTGTGTATCGATGTACCTCTGTGTCGATGACATCACAACAAGTATGTAAGTCATGACACGGCACACATATGGCATCATACACATTCTACATGACATCACATTCACACTTTTTGACATCAATAATCAGTATTTATGACATCACAAACACTGCATTTATGACATCAGATCCCCTCTATATGACATCACATCCACGGTTTATGACATCTCATCCCCTATACCAGTGACATCACAGCCACTGCATCTGTGCATCTGTACCATCACATTCACTATGGCTCTGAATTCCTATCCACTATATTTGACATGAAACACACCGTGTTAAGACAATACAACCACTCTATCTGACAGCATAACCTCCACTATCTGTATCAGTGTGTGATGACACCCACTCTATCGATATATACACACACACTGTGTGTAGGACACCACATATACTGCATGTATCGAACAATATGCAATATATACGACATCACACCCACGCTGGGTGACAACAAGTCACTCTATTCATGACATCAAATCTTCTTTATCTCACATCACACCCTTTATATCTGACAGTACATCCACTGTACCTGTGTCATCACACGCAGATTATCGATCATATAACCCCCATTGCATGTATGATACCACAGCCACAATGTCTATGACAACTTGTGAACTTCATATGACATCACATCCGCTCTCTATATTATCACACCACTCTATGACATCAAACCCACTGTTCTCATGTCATCAACCCAGTATATCTGATATCACGTCCACTGTACCTGGGTCATTACTGAGTATATTGATTCTACCACACCAGCATTATGTGTGATATCCCCCCACTATATGTATGACATCCTATGATTAATTTGTTACATATAACACCCCTTTATGACATCACAATATGTATTCACGGCAACACACCCACTCGATTCATGACACCACACCCACTGTATATGACATCACATACACTGTACTTGTGACATCACAGCCACTGCAATTATGACAAGAGACTTACTATGCTTTAGACACCATACTCCGTACAAATAACATCTCACTTGGTATATGAATGGGAACACTAACACTGTATCCGATGTCATGGCACATACTACATTTAGGACATCCTATATACACTATATACGTTCTCACCCACACTGTGTGTATGACGACACAAGCTCTGTGTCTGTCTTGAAACGCGTTCTAACTGCCATCATATCCACTGTATATCTCATCACACCCACTTTGTCAACGACATTACACCAACTATGTAAGAGATCACAGGTGGCATATGTCTGCCGTCAGATGCACTAAACATGACATCATATCCACACTCTATGACAACAATCCACAGTATTTATGGCATCACATGCACTGTATTCATGACATCACACGCATTATTATATACGATATGACGTTTCATCTACTGTGTATGATATCACAGTCCCTATATAAGTGACATCATACAATGACACTCTCGATGACGTCACACACTCTACCTTTACGACTGATCTACTTTATATGGCATCACACACAGTGTTATGAGAACAGAACCATTGTGTACTTCACAGACACCATATCTGAAATCACCCCCACTGTATCTGTGTCATCACAGCAAATGTATCAATTTTATCAATCCCAGTGTATGTATGACATCACCTCCACTATATGTATGAAATCATATGTAATACCTATGACATCACATCCACTCTTTACGACATCACACCACTTTATTTATGACATCACGTCCACTATATCTGATCTCACTGTATCTGTGTCGTCACACCCAGTCTATCGATGATTTCACAACCATTATATATATATATATGATATCACATCCAGTATACGTGTGACATCCTATGCACTATATTTATGACATCACACCCACAGTGTATAACATCACAACAATCTGTGTTGCTGACACCACACTCGGCCTATGTATGATATCATTTGCACTGTAGATGGCATGACATCCTCTTTATAACAGCAAACCACAGTATTTATGATGTCACATCCACTTCAGACATGACGTCACACCCACTCTATGAGACAGCACACCCACTCTATATTGCCATCAAAACCTCTCCACTGATATCACACCCACTTTTATGTGACATCACACCCACTCTACGTGTGACATCAGTTGCACTCTATAATATCACACCTACTCCTTAAGTCTTCACACTACTGTACTTAGGACGTCACAACCTCTATATATGAAACCACATACAGTATGTAGGGCAATGTATACCCTATACATGTGACATCACAGCCATTAATCTGTGTCCTCACACCGACTGTACTGACCGCGTCACACCTACTCTTTGTATGACATCAAACTCTGTGTATGTATAACATGTTTGCACTGTAGAAGACATCACATCCTCACGTCACGACATCAAAGCACCATTTCTAAGGCATCACACACAGTATATTTGACATCATATACAGTATCTCTGTCATCACATCCACTGTACTGATGATATCACAACAAGTTCATTTTTGAGACCTCATCCGCTGTATTTGATGACATCATATCCATTGTATACAATACATATTCACTAGTTTTGTTACCTCAGAACCACTGTATCTGTGTCTCACACCAACTTTTTCCATCTTATCACACTCTTTGTAAGTATGACATCACACCCCTGTTTGCGTGCCATCATCATAAAACACTACTGAAGGCATCACATCCACATTTTATGACATGACACCACATTATTTATGACTTCGCATGCACTGTACTCATGACATCTCTCCAAATATATCTGACATTGCATCCACTGTATCTGTGTCACCACAACCACTCTAATGATGATCTCAGACCAGCTGTACATATGACGTCACACCCATTTTATGTATGACCTCTCACGAACTATACATAACTTCACATCCCACTCTTTATGACTTCACACCATGGCAAACATGGCATTACCTCCATTGCATTCGTGGCATCACAGACACTATATATGCGATCACACACATGACAACACAAACGTTATATCTGCCATCTCACTCATTGTATCTCAGACTACATCCACTGTATCTGTGTCCTCAAACCCAGTGTATCAATGATACCACACCCACTCTCTGGACCATATCACAGACACTCAATGTATGACAGCACATTCAGGATGAATGACATGACATAAACTCTTTATGACATCACAGCCCTATATGTATGACATCACAGCTAGTATATTTATGACATCCTATCCAATACATATGATAACTCACATACTGGTTTCATGACAATGCAACGTTTATACCTGACATCTCACCAACTATATTTGACATCACAGCCACTGTATTTGTGCCATCACGCAGATGACACACACGTGTGTATCGATGTACCTCTGTGTCGATGACATCACAACAAGTATGTAAGTCATGATGACACGGCACACATATGGCATCATACACATTCTACATGACATCACATTCACACTTTTTGACATCAATAATCAGTATTTATGACATCACAAACACTGCATTTATGACATCAGATCCCCTCTATATGACATCACATCCACGGTTTATGACATCTCATCCCCTATACCAGTGACATCACAGCCACTGCATCTGTACCATCACATTCACTATGGCTCTGAATTCCTATCCACTATATTTGACATGAAACACACCGTGTTAAGACAATACAACCACTCTATCTGACAGCATAACCTCCACTATCTGTATCAGTGTGATGACACCCACTCTATCGATGATATAACACACACTGTGTGTAGGACACCACATATACTGCATGTATCGAACAATATGCAATATATACGACATCACACCCACGCTGGGTGACAACAAGTCACTCTATTCATGACATCAAATCTTCTTTATCTCACATCACACCCTTTATATCTGACAGTACATCCACTGTGTACCTGTGTCATCACACGCAGATTATCGATCATATAACCCCCATTGCATGTATGATACCACAGCCACAATGTCTATGACAACTTGTGAACTTCATATGACATCACATCCGCTCTCTATATTATCACACCACTCTATGACATCAAACCCACTGTTCTCATGTCATCAACCCAGTATATCTGATATCACGTCCACTGTACCTGGGTCATTACTGAGTATATTGATTCTACCACACCAGCATTATGTGTGATATCAACCCCACTATATGTATGACATCCTATGATTAATTTGTTACATAACACCCACTCTTTATGACATCACAATATGTATTCACGGCAACACACCCACTCGATTCATGACACCACACCCACTGTATATGACATCACATACACTGTACTTGTGACATCACAGCCACTGCAATTATGACAAGAGACTTACTATGCTTTAGACACCATACTCCGTACAAATAACATCTCACTTGGTATATGAATGGGAACACTAACACACTGTATCCGATGTCATGGCACATACTACATTTAGGACATCCTATACACTATATACGTTCTCACCCACACTGTGTGTATGACGACACAAGCTCTGTGTCTGTCTTGAAACGCGTTCTAACTGCCATCATATCCACTGTATATCTCATCACACCCACTTTGTCAACGACATTACACCAACTATGTAAGAGATCACAGGTGGCATATGTCTGCCGTCAGATGCACTAAACATGACATCATATCCACACTCTATGACAACAATCCACAGTATTTATGGCATCACATGCACTGTATTCATGACATCACACGCATTATATACGATATGACGTTTCATCTACTGTGTATGATATCACAGTCCCTATATAAGTGACATCATACAATGACACTCTCGATGACGTCACACACTCTACCTTTACGACTGATCTACTTTATATGGCATCACACACAGTGTTATGAGAACAGAACCATTGTGTACTTCACAGACACCATATCTGAAATCACCCCCACTGTATCTGTGTCATCACAGCAAATGTATCAATTTTATCAATCCCAGTGTATGTATGACATCACCTCCACTATATGTATGAAATCATATGTAATACCTATGACATCACATCCACTCTTTACGACATCACACCACTTTATTTATGACATCACGTCCACTATATCTGACCTCACATCAACTGTATCTGTGTCGTCACACCCAGTCTATCGATGATTTCACAACCATATATATATATATGATATCACATCCAGTATACGTGTGACATCCTATGCACTATATTTATGACATCACACCCACACTGTATAACATCACAACAATCTGTGTTGCTGACACCACACTCGGCCTATGTATGATATCATTTGCACTGTAGATGGCATGATCATCCTCTTTATAACAGCAAACCACAGTATTTATGATGTCACATCCACTTCAGACATGACGTCACACCCACTCTATGAGACAGCACACCCACTCTATATTGCCATCAAAACCTCTCCACTGATATCACACCCACTTTTATGTGACATCACACCCACTCTACGTGTGACATCAGTTGCACTCTATAATATCACACCTACTCCTTAAGTCTTCACACTACTGTACTTAGGACGTCACAACCTCTATATATGAAACCACATACAGTATGTAGGGCAATGTATACCCTATACATGTGACATCACAGCCATTAATCTGTGTCCTCACACCGACTGTACTGACCGCGTCACACCTACTCTTTGTATGACATCAAACTCTGTGTATGTATAACATGTTTGCACTGTAGAAGACATCACATCCTCACGTCACGACATCAAAGCACCATTTCTAAGGCATCACACACAGTATATTTGACATCATATACAGTATCTCTGTCATCACATCCACTGTACTGATGATATCACAACAAGTTCATTTTTGAGACCTCATCCGCTGTATTTGATGACATCATATCCATTGTATACAATACATATTCACTAGTTTTGTTACCTCAGAACCACTGTATCTGTGTCTCACACCAACTTTTTCCATCTTATCACACTCTTTGTAAGTATGACATCACACCCCTGTTTGCGTGCCATCATAAAACACTACTGAAGGCATCACATCCACATTTTATGACATGACACCACATTATTTATGACTTCGCATGCACTGTACTCATGACATCTCTCCAAATATATCTGACATTGCATCCACTGTATCTGTGTCACCACAACCACTCTAATGATGATCTCAGACCAGCTGTACATATGACGTCACACCCATTTTATGTATGACCTCTCACGAACTATACATAACTTCACATCCACTCTTTATGACTTCACACCATGGCAAACATGGCATTACCTCCATTGCATTCGTGGCATCACAGACACTATATATGCGATCACACACATGACAACACAAACGTTATATCTGCCATCTCACTCATTGTATCTCAGACTACATCCACTGTATCTGTGTCCTCAAACCCAGTGTATCAATGATACCACACCCACTCTCTGGACCATATCACAGACACTCAATGTATGACAGCACATTCAGGATGAATGACATGACATAAACTCTTTATGACATCACAGCCCTATATGTATGACATCACAGCTAGTATATTTATGACATCCTATCCAATATATATGATAACTCACATACTGGTTTCATGACAATGCAACGTTTATACCTGACATCTCACCAACTATATTTGACATCACAGCCACTGTATTTGTGCCATCACGCAGATGACACACACGTGTGTATCGATGTACCTCTGTGTCGATGACATCACAACAAGTATGTAAGTCATGACACGGCACACATATGGCATCATACACATTCTACATGACATCACATTCACACTTTTTGACATCAATAATCAGTATTTATGACATCACAAACACTGCATTTATGACATCAGATCCCCTCTATATGACATCACATCCACGGTTTATGACATCTCATCCCCTATACCAGTGACATCACAGCCACTGCATCTGTACCACCATCACATTCACTATGGCTCTGAATTCCTATCCACTATATTTGACATGAAACACACCGTGTTAAGACAATACAACCACTCTATCTGACAGCATAACCTCCACTATCTGTATCAGTGTGATGACACCCACTCTATCGATGATATAACACACACTGTGTGTAGGACACCACATATACTGCATGTATCGAACAATATGCAATATATACGACATCACACCCACGCTGGGTGACAACAAGTCACTCTATTCATGACATCAAATCTTCTTTATCTCACATCACACCCTTTATATCTGACAGTACATCCACTGTACCTGTGTCATCACACGCAGATTATCGATCATATAACCCCCATTGCATGTATGATACCACAGCCACAATGTCTATGACAACTTGTGAACTTCATATGACATCACATCCGCTCTCTATATTATCACACCACTCTATGACATCAAACCCACTGTTCTCATGTCATCAACCCAGTATATCTGATATCACGTCCACTGTACCTGGGTCATTACTGAGTATATTGATTCTACCACACCAGCATTATGTGTGATATCAACCCCACTATATGTATGACATCCTATGATTAATTTGTTACATAACACCCACTCTTTATGACATCACAATATGTATTCACGGCAACACACCCACTCGATTCATGACACCACACCCACTGTATATGACATCACATACACTGTACTTGTGACATCACAGCCACTGCAATTATGACAAGAGACTTACTATGCTTTAGACACCATACTCCGTACAAATAACATCTCACTTGGTATATGAATGGGAACACTAACACTGTATCCGATGTCATGGCACATACTACATTTAGGACATCCTATACACTATATACGTTCTCACCCACACTGTGTGTATGACGACACAAGCTCTGTGTCTGTCTTGAAACGCGTTCTAACTGCCATCATATCCACTGTATATCTCATCACACCCACTTTGTCAACGACATTACACCAACTATGTAAGAGATCACAGGTGGTGGCATATGTCTGCCGTCAGATGCACTAAACATGACATCATATCCACACTCTATGACAACAATCCACAGTATTTATGGCATCACATGCACTGTATTCATGACATCACACGCATTATATACGATATGACGTTTCATCTACTGTGTATGATATCACAGTCCCTATATAAGTGACATCATACAATGACACTCTCGATGACGTCACACACTCTACCTTTACGACTGATCTACTTTATATGGCATCACACACAGTGTTATGAGAACAGAACCATTGTGTACTTCACAGACACCATATCTGAAATCACCCCCACTGTATCTGTGTCATCACAGCAAATGTATCAATTTTATCAATCCCAGTGTATGTATGACATCACCTCCACTATATGTATGAAATCATATGTAATACCTATGACATCACATCCACTCTTTACGACATCACACCACTTTATTTATGACATCACGTCCACTATATCTGACCTCACATCAACTGTATCTGTCGTCACACACCCAGTCTATCGATGATTTCACAACCATATATATATATATGATATCACATCCAGTATACGTGTGACATCCTATGCACTATATTTATGACATCACACCCACACTGTATAACATCACAACAATCTGTGTTGCTGACACCACACTCGGCCTATGTATGATATCATTTGCACTGTAGATGGCATGACATCCTCTTTATAACAGCAAACCACAGTATTTATGATGTCACATCCACTTCAGACATGACGTCACACCCACTCTATGAGACAGCACACCCACTCTATATTGCCATCAAAACCTCTCCACTGATATCACACCCACTTTTATGTGACATCACACCCACTCTACGTGTGACATCAGTTGCACTCTATAATATCACACCTACTCCTTAAGTCTTCACACTACTGTACTTAGGACGTCACAACCTCTATATATGAAACCACATACAGTATGTAGGGCAATGTATACCCTATACATGTGACATCACAGCCATTATTAATCTGTGTCCTCACACCGACTGTACTGACCGCGTCACACCTACTCTTTGTATGACATCAAACTCTGTGTATGTATAACATGTTTGCACTGTAGAAGACATCACATCCTCACGTCACGACATCAAAGCACCATTTCTAAGGCATCACACACAGTATATTTGACATCATATACAGTATCTCTGTCATCACATCCACTGTACTGATGATATCACAACAAGTTCATTTTTGAGACCTCATCCGCTGTATTTGATGACATCATATCCATTGTATACAATACATATTCACTAGTTTTGTTACCTCAGAACCACTGTATCTGTGTCTCACACCAACTTTTTCCATCTTATCACACTCTTTGTAAGTATGACATCACACCCCTGTTTGCGTGCCATCATAAACACTACTGAAGGCATCACATCCACATTTTATGACATGACACCACATTATTTATGACTTCGCATGCACTGTACTCATGACATCTCTCCAAATATATCTGACATTGCATCCATCCACTGTATCTGTGTCACCACAACCACTCTAATGATGATCTCAGACCAGCTGTACATATGACGTCACACCCATTTTATGTATGACCTCTCACGAACTATACATAACTTCACATCCACTCTTTATGACTTCACACCATGGCAAACATGGCATTACCTCCATTGCATTCGTGGCATCACAGACACTATATATGCGATCACACACATGACAACACAAACGTTATATCTGCCATCTCACTCATTGTATCTCAGACTACATCCACTGTATCTGTGTCCTCAAACC